>JAQHUG010000016.1:8227786-8246096 GCA_028555095.1 Dicrostonyx torquatus | reverse complement strand
GTCAGCCCTTAGGTGGGTGGAGTAGACAGAACGGAAGTTCTGGGAAGAAAGGAAGTGAGAGAGCCCGCCGCCATGAAGCCGCCAGGGTCAGACATGCCGAATGATCCCCGGTAAGATCACCACCTCGTGGTGACACACAGACTTTTATAATGGGTTAGTTTAGATGTGAGAGCTAGCCAAGAAAGGGCTAGTGAGAATGGGCAAGGCAGTATTTAAATTAATACAGTTCTCATGTGGTTATTTCAGGTACAGGCAACCAGTGGCTGAGCGGGCCGGCGGCTGGGGGCTGGGAGCCAGGTGATTGGGGGCTGGGACCCGGGTGCCAGGAACACAACCTACACCTCTCCCCCCATTTACAACAAATAACCTTTAAAATTTTACATTAGTATAGATAGATTTTGGTATATTGATACAGATTTAAAGTTATTTTTGTTATACTATATGTATATTTCTACTTTTGTTTAGGGTATTGTGCTTATGCAACTCATTTAAAAATGTAATGTATAATTAAGAAATGCAGGTTAGTAGTTAGTCATCTATAATAATCAAACTTATAGTCATGTTAGGTATGTCTTCAAGATTAAACAGATATATTTTAGATAGATGATCTTAAAAACTTCAGAGACCTACAGAATATGGCATTTAAGATGTTAATAACCTAAGGCTTTTCATGACAGTGAGATAGATCCTGCTCCTGTCAGCACCATTTTACTTCACTTCATAAAAGGACGATGAGTACCAAAGAACCTTCATACAGCAAAGCTGGCCATCTGGGCAAGAAACTGCCCTTGCCTTGACTACTGACAGTATGCTTTACAAACTGGACCAGCAGGACACAGAGGAAAAAGACTGCTGAACTTTGCCAGGATAAGGCTGGGAAGTCCTTCAAAATTACTGCCTCATAGAAAAGTCTGCCAGATATTCTAGGCCTATATGCCAAAGATAGATGTCCCAACATGGTGGAGGAACCTTGGGTGACTGTGCAAGCCATGTTGGTTATGTCTCTGTTGTTTCTTAGTTTTGGAAGATGTTTGCTCAGCACTTCCTGTTTAGCCAGGTAATATTATATCCTTCTTGGGTCTTTGATGGGGCTAAAGGCCAGAGAGCTATTGTTACAGTTTTCCTTGTTATCAGATTCAGAAAAGAAAGTTCCCAACGTGGTATAAGGTGTTGAGGGACACAGAAGCTTAAATTGTTTAACTAAGAAAATATTTGAGGTCTAAAAAGATAATTTTGGGTTGGTAATCCAAGTTACAATAGAAAGTAAAGTAGGCACAAAACTTTTGATTTTCTCTGAATTTTCCAGATACAGATAGACTGGACATGTGAATGTAATTCTTACCTGATAACTGTTCTTATTGTATATAGTTTTACTCTGTTAGAGTTAAAAACCTTCCCTTTTCATTTAGACAAAAATGGGGAAATGTGAGATGTTTGTATACTGTGTGAAGATATATTACTGTGATTGGTTTAATAAAGAGTTGGGCTGGGCGGTGGTGGCGCACGCCTTTAATCCCAACACTCAGGAGGCAGAGGCAGGCGGATCTTTGTGAGTTCGAGACCAGCCTGGTCTACAAGAGTTAGTTCCAGTGCAGGCTCCAAAGCCACAGAGAAACCCTGTCTCGAAAAACCGAAGGAAAAAAAATAAAGAGTTGAAAGATCAATTAGCTAGACAGGAAATATAGGTGGGACTTTCAGGCAGAGAGAAAGGAAGTAGGAGATGAGTCCAGGCTTGAGTCAGACGCCAATGAGACCTGGAGGGAGCCAGATGTACAGAATGAGAAAAAGGTAAAAAGTCACAAGACAAAACATAGATTAACATAAATGGGTTAATTTAAGTTATAAGAGCTAGTGGGACAAGTTTAAGCTAAGGCCAAGTTTCCACAATTAATAAGTCTCCATGTTGCTATTTGGGACTCATTACAATCAAGCTGCCATCTAAATCCATAACTCTCTACCTGTAAATTAATACAGCTCTCAGACCCCATCAGAAATTTTTCTTTGTGCAATGGATGGCAGTTAATGCAGAAGCTCACAACTGGTCAAAATGCAGAGAATAAGGAAGTATCTGTGCATTTGTGCTCAGCTACAAACAGGACTCTATAGCACACTGCTCCTCCTTTCTCCCAAAGTTCAGGGACCATTGCAGAAGATGGGGCTGGAGGTTGTAAGGACCAGAGGTTTGGGAGAACCACACTGAAGTCTTCTGGGCATGACAATACTACCACAGTCACGAACTCACAGCTTCTGTGGTTGCCTGACTGAGATCTGTACAAGATGAAGCCAGTCAGCATCCTAGCATGGAATAGCAAGGGGTTTCTTAGCCCTGAACTCTAACTAAGAAACTATGAACAGCTGATGGCTTCTGGGGATGAGTCAGTTTTTTTTTTTTTTGGTTTTTTTTTTTTGGTTTTTTTTTTTTTTTTTTGGTTTTTCAAGACAGGGTTTCTCTGTGGCTTTGGAGCCTGTCCTGGAACTAGCTCTTGTAGACCAGGTTGGTCTTGAACTCACAGAGATTTGCCTGCCTCTGCCTCCCAAGTGCTGGGATTAAAGGCATGCGCCACCACCGCCTGGCTGAGTCAGTTTTCTTTAAAGGTGAGTTTCCTGATAGGCCACTCCAGTGGGTGGCCACACAATTGGAAGTATATGGGAAGCACAGATTGGAGTCAATGTTGTTTGTTTGTTTGTTTTTTAAAAAGAACAGGAAGTTGGCAGGGTCGTGATATGGGGGGGGGTGGATCTGTGTAGAAGTTAGAGGAGTTGGGGATAAAGAGGACTAAAATCATTGTACAAATTTCTCAAATACTTAATTACAAAATTGAAAACAAAAATACCTTTTGTCCTAATTTACTTTCTGTTGCTGTGATAAACACCATGACCAAAGGCAACCTGAGGAGGAAACGGTTCATTTCAGCTTAGATTCTGTCCCAAAGGGAAGCCAAGGCTGGAACTCCTCAACGAAGGAACCTGGAGACCCAAACTGAAGCAGAAGCCAGGGAGGAATGATGTTTACTGGTTTGTTCCCCATTGCTTGCTTAGCCTGCTTTCTTATATCATCCGGGACCACATGCCTAGGAATGGCACTGCCCCAGTGAGCTGGGCTCTTCCACATCAATCATTAGTCAGGAAAATGGAACACAGACTTGCTGCAGAACAATCTGATGAAAGACTTTTCTGTTGATGTTCTTTTTTTCCCAGAAAACTGAAACGTATATCAACTGACAAAATAAATAAATAAATAAATAAACAAATAAAACTAGCCACTAGCCAGGCTGGGCACACACCTGTAATCCCAGCACTGTGGAGCCAAAGGCAGACAGATCTCTGTGATTTTGAGGCCAACCCGGTCTGTAAAGCAAGTTCCAGGTCATCAAGAACAACATAATAAGAACCTCTCTTAATAAAACAAACACAAAAGCCCACTAAACAGGACAGCTAAGGAAGACTTCCTCAGGGTCAGCTGCAGCTGTGGAACTTGAGGGCTGGCTCCACCTGGAACTGAGAGCAGAACCCAGCAGCATTCACAAGGTAATGGTCTTTAAGACTGAAGGAACCATGGAGGCTTTCATCATGGCTCGAGAGAGCCAAGCAGTGTGAGGAAGGAAGGACATTCCTGAAAGAAGTCCCTGAGAAGCTGCTACATAAAGCTGGGGAGTGGACACCTAAGATGCAGAGTGGGTTCCAAGATCAGAGGTACCAGGGACAAGGACATCCACAAGAGAAGCTGCAGGAATGGAGTGGAGTTGGCATGGGGGTGGTGCGTATGCAGCCTGGGACAGGGCTGAGAAAGGGGCTACTTAAGTCATTTATAGCCGGTATAAACATCATGACTCCCAGATGCCAAGCATGAACTGCAGGATTTGGTGTCTTCCCTCGCTGGGTTTCTATCTTGCTTTGGTCCAGTCATTCCTTGCTCTGACATTGTCTTTCCTTGTTGGAATGGTGTAGTGGATTGAATGAGAATGCCCTCATAGACCCCTGTGTTTGAACATGTGGTCCTCATTGCTGGAGATGTTTGGAACGGATAAAGAGGTGTGGCCATGTTGAAGGAGGCGTGTCAGTAGGGACCAGAAGTTTCAGAAGCCCACCCTATTCCCCGGTGTTCTCTCTCTGCTTCCAGATGCTGGACCAAGATGTGAGCTCTCAGCTGTTCCTAATACCTTTGCTCCACTGTCATGGACCCTAGCCCTTTGAAAACATAAACCAATTAAATGATTTATTTAATAAGTTGTCTTGGTTGTGGTGCTTTGTCCCAGCAATAGAAAAGTAAGAAAGATGGAAATGTTTATTGTGTTTTGGAACAATATGCCTTCTTTATTTTACGGGACCTTGTAGTTAAGAGAGTCCTGTAGTTGGTTGGTTCTACCTCTAGTTCTTTGACTTTGGGGGGGCGCTGCCACCCAGTTCTCCAGTAAATCACACACATGAAGGCTTACTCTTACTCATACATCCACCACATCTTTGAATAATTAAACAAATGTTCCACAGCATAAACAAATGTAACACACCTTAAAATAATATTCCACAACAGGACCCTGGAGTCTCCAATGGAGACATAGACATTAAACTTTTAAGCAGCATAAGAATTGTTTTTTTTAAAAAAAAACCCACTATGGGGACTTGGGATGTTAGACTGAATCCATTTTCTGCATTATGAGATAGACATGAGCCTTTGGGGACAAAGGGAGGAGATTGTGACTCTAAGTGATACGTTTGTGCGCCAAGCTGACAAGAGGTTGAGTTGCTATGGTGAACAATACCACCCTGGCAGAATGGAGACTCACCTGGGAGACAAGCTCCAGGACACCGGGGAAAGATCCTCTAGATTAGCTTAGCTTCTGGGCATGCCTGTGAAGGATTAACCTGGTCAACTGAGGTGTGAGGACCCACCTTAACGGTGGATGGTGATATCCCACGGGCTGGAGTCTAAGACTTAATCCAAGGGAGGCAGCTTGCTGGACACGTCCTGTTCCTCTTCTTTGCTATAGACACAGTGTGACCAGCTGTCCTCCTGCTCCTGCCATCAGGCCTCCCCATGTTTGTGGAACCCCTCAAACTGTCAGCCAGAATAAACCCTTCCTCCTTAAAATGCTTCTTGTCAAGTATTTGCCTACGGCAATAAACAGAGAACAGATATACTCTGAGACCTCCATTTTTTGCATTTTTCTCAGCATGCTTGTCTTCCTGATGCCCCCAGAATGGACCATTAAACTCTGCATAGAGCATTTTAAGATTTCTTTAACCCACAGCTACAAACTCCTCCACATTCCTCCCACAAATCAATTCCAAAAGCTTCAGGTTTATAACAGCAACATGCCCACGGTTGGCACCAACTGCTCAATTGGCTTATTATCTCATCACTGTGACCAATATTAGATCAGAAGCAATTTAATGGAGGAAGGGCTGCTTTTGCCTCCAGTTTAAGAAGGCATACTCTTTTGTGGCAGGGGAGACAGAGTGGCAGGAGTACCAGGTGGCTTTATACATCATATTGACCATATTATATTAGTGATTTTAATCTACTAGCACAGAGACTTGTACTATCTTTAGAGTCCTGTGGGTAAGGTGGGTCCTCTTTTGCCTGAAAGCTGCTCTGATAGTCTAACCATCTGACAGAGAATCATGGGCTCCATCTTGCTGCACTTTGCTCCCAAATGAGCTCTGCAAACCTCTCCTCCAGCAACTCAACACCTCACGCTCCTGCAATAACCAGAACCCACAACACTCCTCCATACTCTTACCTCACGTCTGACTCACTCTGATATCCCACCTACAGCTACCCAGAAGCGTCCTCGGGATTTCCCCGGACGATGTTGAGGTGTCCGGGTTTAAAGCTGAATCAGTACACTGTGGGAAATGGCACGGGTTCCTTCCACAGTGTGGAAGTTGTGCCTCTGCCAAAGCTTGCTTTGGTCCAGGAGGTGGCGGTGTCTACTCTCGCGGGAACCCAGTGTCTCCTCACTAGTATTGAGAAGTTGTAGAAGCAAAGCGAATTCCTGAGTTGCAAAGGATGTAAAGCAATGAGCAGTATTACGAGAGGGAATTTTCAGAGATGATGTAGTCCCCTGCTGTATAATCACACATTATAGAGCTACCGTGTATTTCAACATTAGACACCACAGAAGCCGGATGGATCGTCTTCTTTACCATACTGTGAGAGTACTGCCTTCAAAGGACAGATGGAGATATCGCCAAGGCTGCTGGGAAAGCCCCATCAGGATGATCTTAAGCTAACCACTAAACACGGAGTCCAGAGGCCAATAAACAAGTCTGGAGAAACATCAGCTGCCCATACTGTGATAAAAGAGAAGTCTGGGCTTACAAGAGATCAAGTGTTGCTGTCTTCTAGACTCCATGAAGCAAACGAGCTACAGGGGGAAAACATGGTTAAGGTGAGTAGTAGCAGACTGCTCGTTCATTTCCTGGCCGCCCAGACCCGAATAATCAGAAACTATATTAATTTCAACTCTGCTTGGCTAATAGCTTAGGCATATTCCTAGCTAGCTAGCCTTTGCATCTTAAATTAACTCATTCATATTAATCTACGTATTGTCACAAGTATTGCACGAGGGTGCGGCCTGCCGGTAAGGTTCTGATTTGTCCTGCCCTTCAGCAGTTTACACTGACCCCCTTTAACTCCGCCTACTCCCTCTCTCTATCTCTGTTCCGATTTCCTACCTGCTAAACCATTGGTTCAAACAGCTTTTTCGTCAACCAGTAAAAGCAACACTTATACAGAAGGGCATCCCACATCAAACGTGGGCCAGTAAGATGGATCAGCAGTGAAATGCACTTGCCTCCAAATCTAACGGCTCGAGTTTTATCCCCAGGTCCCACGCAGTGGAAAAAGTGAAGTGATTCCTGCAAGTTGTCCTCTGACCTCCATGTGTGCACCTTAACACAATGCGTGCCCATCTCCCAGATAAATAGTAAGTGAACACGTGAAATAAAAAAATTACCTCTGTGAAAAACAGCGACACCAGAGTAATAACAATTGTGCCGTTACAGTTGTTACACAGCCTGACCCGGTTATCCAAAATCAAACCTGGAAGCCGTTTTAACTTATCTGATGGCCCATTTGAAATGAGGAAGATGGGTTTATGCAGCCATCTTCAAAGAGACATATATAGAACTAGATCTTCTCCAGTTTAGTTGAAGTATTTCCTTATGAGCCAGCTACCCCTCAGCAGCTAAGGCTCTGCTAGAACAATGCCCACCTGAAGTAACCCCCTCCCAGCCCGAAATCCACACTATAGAACCAATGAGTTTACTAGGCTTCCTTACAGAGCATTGTTGGAGAAGGGTGTTTGTTGGTTCCTGGCTGCCCTGCTAGCTTAGACCCAAAAAAAAAAAAAAATCACACAGAAACTATTAATTAAATCACTGCTTGGCCCATTAGTTTTAGCTTCTTAATGGCTAACTCTTATATTAATTTAACACATTTCTATTAATCTGTATATCACCACGTGGCTGTGCCTTATCAGGTAAAGTTCCCAGCATCTGTCACCAGCGCTCCATGGCTTCTCTCTGACTCCACCCTTCTTTCTCCCAGCATACAGCCTAGCCTTCCCCGCCTAGTTCTGTTCTTCCCTGCCATAGGCTCAAAGCAGTTCTTTATTCATTAACCAATAAAAGCAACACACAGACAGAAGGACCTCCCACACCAGAGCATGATGGAGAGGTTACTTACAAAAGCATGTGTGATCACCAGAAAACCTCACCCCAACACAGATGACAACTTTCCCATAGCTCTTCCGTAATCTACCATCCTCTGTCCAGTATCACACCTCTGAGTCCAGTGAGATTGCTTGCAAGTAGGGCAGAATCACATGCAGGTGGCCATTTCTGTGAGCCAACATAATTCCTAACTGTGTGCTAAACTCTTACCCACAGATCCATGTAGCTCACCCTCATGATAGTAACTTCTTTTTAACATATGGTGACTATTATAGAGATCCAGAGCTGGTCTAGATGCAGAGATTGTAGAGAGAGAGTAAGGGTCTTACTCAGAGATCAGACTGACCTCAAATTTACAGAGCTCCACCTACCTCTGCTTCCCAGATGTAGGGATTAAAGGCGTGGCCACCATACCTGGTCATGGGACAACTTTTGAATTTAATTTTCCATCTAATGCTGTGCCAAAGACTGAACTGTGGCCTTCAGCATGTGGAAAGTAGTTTGCTGACGGTGTAAGTCCCCAGGTCCCTGTAAAGACTTTATGATTGCTTTTATTTTGTTTCACATCGAAATGATTTAAACCAACTTTTCTAGGTTACATGTCCTGATTAGTCTATGTTGCTATGATTTTTATTTTATTTCTCATAATTTGGGGAAGTATAAATACCTGATAGCATACAAAATCTTGAATAACTATACATTTTGTCTTAAATATTAAGCACATAACTATTTCTTTCTATGCTTTATAATTTTTGGCTGGACTGGAATTGAACCCAGTGCTTTAAACACACTAGGCAAGCATTCTAATACTGAACTACCCTCCCAGCCCTCTCATAATTTAAATTTTCACAATATCCCTACTTATGGATTACAAATTTTACTGAATATTAGCTTTATCTGTGCACTACTATTAGACATTTCTGTTCTCACCTTGAGGTGAGCAACCCATTCCCTTGTGTGGGTACCAGTCCCTAAGGTGGGTGCTCCATTATCTCTGGATAATGGAGAACACGGTCTCTTTGTTGACCTGCACCATGACTAGCTAGGATCAAAGGAATTTGCCAAAGATCTGTTATATGGCATAACCTGGGGACTCCAGACATTTGAGCTGAAGGGTAGTGGCAACAATCACTTCTTATTTTTATTATTTATTAAAGCAAGCAAAATATGAGATGATGTTTACAAAAGATTTTCAGCTAGCTTAAGTGAGTATAAGGACAGTGAAGGACTACACCTGGTGTTATGTTTTATCATCTTTAGTCATGTGAAAAGAGCCAAGAATATTCCTCCCAGGCTTTGCCTTTCCCCCAGAGATATGTGGAAATGCCAGTGTAGGCGGATATTTCTGTCTCACCTGCCAGCTCTGAAATAACCACACAGAGACTTTCTATTTATTATGAAAGCTCGGCCGATAGCTTAGGCCTGTTTCTGACCAGCTCTTATAACTTAAATTAACCCATTTCTATTAATTTACTTTCTGACTTGTGGCAGTCTCCTTTGTGACTAGAAATCCTGCCTAGCTATAGGCTGTTCAGCTTTTTATTAAGCCAATTAGAGTGACACATCTTCACAGTGTATAGAAAGATTATTCCACAAGATTTCCCCCTTTTTGTCTAAAATAAAAGGGAAGGTTTTAACATAGTAAAACTATATATAATAATAATAATTATCAGGTATTGTCTAAATAGAAAGGAAAGGTATTAATGCTAACAATGAACTGTATACAATAAGAACAACTATCAAGTAAGTATGACATTCACAATATCCAGTCCATTAGTATTTGGCAAATTTAGAGAAATACTCCATTTTCTATCCTCTCTTGATGAGTCTAAAGTTTTGTACCTAATTTACTTTTTATCATGAATAAGGAAAACTATGACTATAACTATCTAGTCTTCAACTCCATCAGAGACTCAAGAAGGATATAATATCATCTGAGTATACAGGAAGTACAGAAGAAGCAACTTCCAAAACTATAGAAATGATGGAGACATCTGGCTATCTGGACAGTTATCCCAAAGTTCCTTGGCACATCCATCTTCAGCCTACAGGTCTAGAATATCTGGCAGACTTTTTTGTAAAGCAGGAAATATTTGAAGAACTGTACTACCCTGTCTTGACAAAGTCATTCTTTTGTGTCCTATTTATCCAGATTGGACAGCATATTGTCAGGAGTTGAGGCAAAGGCGGTTTCTTGCCAAAATGAATAGCATTTGTCACAAAGAAAGTAAACTCCAATTGGAAGCTTTTCAATGCCCATCATCCCTTTTGGAAGTAAATTAGTGCTGCCAGGAGCAGAAATGTCTCACCACCAAGAAAAGTCTTATATTATTAAAGCATTTTATATGTCATATTCTGTAGGTCTTTGAAGTGTTTGAAGATCACCTATCTATCTAAAATATATCCCTGTATGACCTTGAAAACATACCTAACATAACTACAAGTTTGATTATTATAGATGACTATCAACCTGCATTTTTAATTATGGATTACATTTTTTTAAAGAGCTGTATAAGCACAATACTTCAAACAAGACTAGAAACATACATTCAGTATAACAAAATAACTTTAAATTTGTATCACTATGCCAAAATCCATACCAATATAAAATATTTGAGTCTAGTGGTTGTTCAAAAGTAGACTCAAAGCCGGGCGGTGGTGGCGCACGCCTTTAATCCCAGCACTCGGGAGGCAGAGACAGGCGGATCTCTGTGAGTTCAAGACCAGCCTGGTCTACAAGAGCTAGTTCCAGCGCAGGCTCCAAAGCCACAGAGAAACCCTGTCTCGAAAAACTAAAAAAAAAAAAAAAAAAAGTAGACTCAACAATCTATTCTTTTATCTCATCATTTTATATCATAATCCCCTTTTTCCCTTTTGAAAGAGATCCTTGAATAATCTAATCTCCTTTAGATTTCTTCCTGACCATGACCAGTAATAAGTTGTAACCAAGCCCCCTAAATGATGACAAATATCCATAGCCCACCCAATGACCAAAAACCACCCATTCCACCTTTTGGGAATGTGGATATTGTGTTCTCCATACTGCTTCATGTTGTCTGGAGGTGTTGCCATATTTAGGGACCCTGAGAAAATTGAGATAATGGTCAAGTCCTAGGAGGGCTAGCTGTATCATTTGTTGTCCAAGCTCTGTGTAACAGGAAAATGCAAGGCTTATCTGAAGTCCTGGCTGGAGTAGTCTGTGAGGCTGGATCATCTCAACCAGCACGCTTGATATTGTTCTGGGTGCAGACCTCTGAGAAAACTGCAACAGAGGCACTCTGAGAGGCTGGATCACTGGGGTCATCATTTTTCATTGGTGTTCAGTCCCTTGCTCTGCAAACACATAAACCTTCAAAGGTACCATATATATCTGCATTAACACAAGT
This sequence comes from Dicrostonyx torquatus, assembly GCA_028555095.1. Classification (NCBI taxonomy): domain Eukaryota; kingdom Metazoa; phylum Chordata; class Mammalia; order Rodentia; family Cricetidae; genus Dicrostonyx; species Dicrostonyx torquatus. Next base: position 8,235,033 of record JAQHUG010000016.1, on the reverse strand, counting down.
ATAGACTGTGTGTTGTACACAGTCAGTAAAAATGATTTCTATTTTAAGTTTGAGCAGGTAAAATATATGTCACCTGTCTTGTAATTTTTCTTTATGATTGTAGTCAGAATTTTCAGGGGGTCTCCCCTGATCAAATCTGATCTCTATCAACTTTGACTAAATCCACAGCCTTTTGCTTTCTGTGGAAAACATAACCTCTTCCCCAATGTAATGTATTTTTTACTTCCAATTTGAAGTTAAGATATTTTTAAAATATATCGGTTGATTTAAGTTAGGAATTTTTATAATCCAGTGTCTGTCAGCAGCTATTGTTTGCTCACTAGCAATCAAGAAATTTAAAATTAACAAAGCACCACATAAGGTTCAAACTCATGAATTTTATCATTTCCCATCCTTACATGGCTTATTCTTTTTATTAATATTACTTTACTCTCTCTTCAAAGACTTTATTATTTTAAACTATTTTTATGACTGTCTATATCCTTTTTCTTTTTTTCTTAAGCCTTTGCACATTGTTAAACACACTGAAACCTGTTTAGAAGTTTAAGGGTTTTTTTTTGTCTGAATCCACTTTACTGCATGTCTGTAGCCTTTTTTGCCTGCATGAGTAAAACTTAAACTGCTACGTGCAGCTTAGTTCATGGCAGGCTGGCGGTTCAAGCCTGCAGGCATCAGCCAAGAGATGCAACTCTGTACCTTGGCATGCATGAGAGACTATGGGACTAGGAAGCTGTGTTTGGATCCATTTTGTGTGTTTGGAACATTTTTTAAGCTTTCTTGGGTCTTATGTGGAAATACACGCCCCATATTGGATGCCATTTGTAGGCAATTTTTTTCCACCTGCCATCTCCCAAATGACCACACAGAGACTTCCTATTAATTACAAAAGCTTAGCTGATATCTTAGGTTTGTTTCTAACCTAAGTTCTAATTTATAACTTAAATTAGCCTATTTTAATTAATTTACTTTCCACCTTGTTGCTTTATTACTCATCTCCATACTGCCCATCCTGCTTGCTCTGCCTCTCCTGGCATCTCTGCCCTTCTTCCCAGCATCCTCAGTGTGCCTGGAAATCCTGCCTCGCTATTGGCCCTTCAGCTTTTTATTAAACCAATCAGAGTGATACATCTTTACAATGTAAAAAAAGGCTATTCCACAACATGACAGGGTATTCCCTTCAGGTCCTTGGTGTCATATGCATTTACTCAACAGAGTTTATGTGATTCTGTCTAGAAGGCCACCTTGTGGAAAGAACCTTCTTCACTCTGCCCCATCCACAGTCCCCAGGGTGTTCACAGCTTCTTTATACATTCTTCCACAAGTCCCCCTCATTGCTTTGCAGAATGTCAGAGAGCAAAATACGCATGCACAGGTTGAAACAGCTTTAGTGTTCAATTTAGTATACATTGGACAAATACTGGTAGGCACATAATTATTAACAATACTAGCAAGGTAGGACCCACAAAAGGCATGGTCCTTGCAAACCACCATGACGACTACATATATTACAGAAATTTTTATCTAATTCTTTGTACAAGAAATCTAACTGATCCTGTGCATTATGTGAAAAGTCTGAAATACTAAAGCAGCACATGCCAGACAATGCAGTTTTTTGGCAGTAGATAATCATTGTTGTTTGATTTTGGAGGACTGCCCTTCTCACTTCATTCAGCTCCTGATCTCTGTCAGTATGGTGAAGGTAAAATTAAGTTTTGCTGAAGACACATGCCATCTTCCATATCTTCTGCATCCTGGCCACCAGTCTGGGTACAGGGAGGAGGAACGCTGCAGTAGCAGCAGCAACAGTCAGATCCAACACATGAGGGTTATCACCTCAGTCAGCAAGGAGAGCTCGTGCATACCCTGAGGAATGCATAGGCCGTTGGAACAGGATGGGCACCATCCAACCCAAACCACAAACTCGTGAAACTCCTTTGACAAAGCTGCAAAAGTATGATTATTGCAGAGGAATGCTCAGCCTGTAGGGAGCTCCCTCCCAGCCCTCAGCCTTCCAGGTTACAAGGATTAGGCACATCATTAGTTAGTTTGCAGGTAGTAACTGAAAAGAGAGTAGCCATATCTGCTGAATGACTGATTGTCATCTCCTGTCCAATTATAAAAAGCCACTATCAGTGCCCAAGATCCATTAAGTTCCCTTGGAAAAACTCATTAATGTTAGATGCTCCTGGGAGGCAGAAGTATTTTCTCTTTGAACCCCAGTTGTGCCAATTGGAGCCAAACATTGGGGTCTCAGGTGCTGATATAACCTGTACCCTAGGAGATAGAACTCTCTTACTAGGAGTAATCACGAACAGTCATCTGCCACTTTGGGCAGGTATGGTTTCCTAAATCAGGATATTGCAGAGATAATTTGGAGATACCAAGTCAGTATTATTTTGTCTGGGCTGATCAGTGGCATTCTGCCATCTGGTTTTCCTACCACCTGTTTGGCTATAACCCTGCTGTTTCTTGCTATTTTATGGTACAGTTGTAGTAACACTCTAGGATAACAGAAATTTTCAAAATTTGTTTCTCCCTCCAAAGCAATCTGTGGGCACAGAAAGTAATAAGAGACTTCACATGAACCAAGGCCATCATCACCAGGACTGAAGAGAAAGGCAGGGTTGCAACTGATAAAGGACGTTTTCAGCTTCCTGGGAAAGTTTCTTCCAAGCGGTCTTGACACATTTTCTATTGGATTCACATTCTGTGCTGAGGGTGTTGAAAGTTGTTTGCTACTTCTGAAACGACACAAATAAAACCTTTACCCCGTAGCTTATCATGTCCCTTTTCTGGGTCTTGCGAACCGAGGGTAGACCACCAAGCAGGAGTTAGTGATGACATCAGGTCCTTTGAACTATTAGAAAAGAGAATCTCTATTGGAGAAAGGCCATTATCCTATAACAATTCAAAATTTAATATACAAAATACTCTAGATAACCATAGTTGCTGTGTCTTACAGTCTATCCCTTCTAGTCCCCCTTTTTTTGGTCTTGGAAATAGCATTCAATGGTGCAGTGTTTGTGTTTTACAATGGCTTATTCTGCAGAGTGATATGGTATCTCGGTTTTGTGTGTAACATGAAAGTGTTGTAAAAATGCTGGACCGTATGAGATAGGTAGGTAGGGCATTATCAGTTTTGATTATATGCCCACAGATATTCTACCACAGAGGGCAAGCAAGCCTGTACACATGATATGGCACGAATAGCATGCTCACCAGGTTGAGATGTTGCCCACATTACATTTGAGAAAGTATCTATGGAAATAGAGACATAGTTTTGCTTGTCAAATTCCAGAACTAGAGTAATATCCATTTATAAAAGGTCATTTTGGTTCCTCCTTTGGGGAGTAATCCCTGAGGGATGTGGTCTAGTATCCAATTTAGAACAATTGGGACATCGCAGAGCTACGTTGGGTTTGTTGTTGTTGTTGTTTTGTCTGAGTTTTAGTTAATGAATTTTGCTTGCAGAAATCCAGCAGCACTGTAAGCTGGGGTATGCCAGTCAGTGGCCTTGGACAGTTGTGAGTGAAGACAGAAGGGAACTGAAGTATGTGCCTGCATGTCCCTGTGAGCCAAGGGCCCGGGCAGTCCCAGATGAACACACATGTGGATGACGAAGAATTGTGAAGATCTAGAATGAATTATTTGTAGAGCCTGGAAAAAATATGGATAACCATATAGTTTGGAACATGTAGCTGCTTCCAGCACAGGGAGGATGTGGGCTCTGATACCTGCTAGACAAAGGACGCCGTGCAGGTTCGCGGCTGAAGGCGACTATTTAGAAAGACAATAGCAGAGGTTTTGGCTCCAGCCTCTCTGAGTCATTTGCAGATTGCCCCAGGAAAGGTAGCTTTTTCCGAGCTGATGTGTGAATGGCAATGTGTGTGGATGAAAGAGTTGCCCCAGAAGACAGGAGAGTTAGAAAAACCCCCAAGAGGGGAAGGAAGGGACAGACAGAGCGAGAAATAGGGACAAGAAGGCACATAGGAGAGTTTTAGAGAGCAGAGCAAAGAGAAAAGAAATGGTTTTAAGAGAGCCTAGAGAACAGAAGCAATTGTAGACAAATAGAATAAATACAAGGCCTCGCTGAAGAATAAGAGAAGCCTTTTAACTGCAATGGTGTGAAAGCCTGTTTCCGCGCGTCTCCGAGCACACATTTGGGGAAGAACATCAGTTTCTATGTTGGGGCAACGGTCCCCGACAGGAGGATAAGGGTTAGTAACCTGGGCAAGGGTGAGGCTCTAGGGTCCTCATGACTATAAGTCATTTGTTATTGGACTGAGAAATAATTAATACAAAATATCATTTGATCAGGTCCCAATGTGCACAGCCTTGTGATCCTTTGTTCCGTCTGTGAGATAAGAAATGGCAAGTTTAGAAGGGGAGAATCCACTGAGTGCATTTCAGAAGAGCAAGTGGTTTTCCAGAGACAGAGTGACAATTGAGTTTCCCCAGACAATCTGAAGTGAAATTTGTCATTGAATATATTTTCCTTAAAGCAACTTTTTTCATTAGCATATATAATTGTACAAAATAATAAGTCTCATTATGATTTTGATACACATTTTGATATATGTATGTAAAATATTCTCAAAGACATCTTTAAGCAGGTTAGCTTCTTGACTTTGGCCAATATTCTGGGGAAGCATGCTAATAGTTAGGAATATTTTATTATGTCTCTTGTGTATAGGAATTTTTCCAACTTATTATATCAACCTGCGTAACCTCAGAACACAGGAGAAAATCATTGTTTATAGGTCTTTATCTTATTCAAAATAGCAGATAGAGCAATGTTAATAATTTAGCGATTCCTCTCCAATGAGCCATGACTGCGACAACACACTAACCCCCCCTGTGGATTTTCCTGGGTGAATAATCACAGTTGCCCTAACTGGGAAGCTTATTCTAATAACTTAGAAGATAAAGTCATAACTACGTATGTTCTAGAGAAAAGGAGCATTCTCATAAGCACAAGTAGCTTGGAGTTTAAGAGGAAGAATACACGAAAGTAATCAAAAAGTTCATATATAAAGAGCTGGAAAGTCAAGTAATTGCCCCAAAAAATCTTTTTTTTTTTAACTATCCCTCAACTTTTTGTTTTTCTTTAACATTTTCCAAATGATCTACATTTTAAAATGAAAGACTTGGTGGATCACTTGTTTTGGTCACCCCAAGTTGTAAAGTCTGTTAGTGGATTGGCATTCAAAACCTTCTGACACAGAGGGTAGACAGTGCTGAGTGGTCCCCAGATGTCACCATTGTTCCATTTTAAAGGCATTTGAATCACCCCTGAGATGCTTCTGGGGCCACTCATGAACCTGGTCTTATTTGCAGTATTTGAATTTAAATCAGCAAATATTTTAAGTACCAGGAATGCGTGTGTGTGTATGTGTGTGTACATACATATATACACACATATACATATATGAAATTACATGTGTGGGTATATGTATACATGTAGATATAAACACATAAAATTTTGCACATATGTGTGTATATATACGTATATAATTTTTCCACAGTGAACCGATTGTACAATGAAAGTGGAATCGAGTCATTCATCTGAGCTCGGAACTTTTCCCAAGAGGAGTGCTCCTCTAGAAGGACCTGTTTCAGGTGTGCACTTTGTGAAGCAACCTTGGGGAATGAGGGTCAGGGTCAAAGCCAAGACCAGAATTAAGAAACAGGACAGATATAAAAGACAAGGCAGTGACCGCTTAGTAAGGGAGGAGAAGCCGCTGGAGAGTAAGGATTATCTCCTGTCAGGGATGCCAGCCAGCGTTTGAGGGGCGGGTCCTGGATCAATGCCCCTCCCCCACATACACATATGCTCCCCATCAAAAAGGCTTCAATTATTTACTGTAAGCACGGTTCTCCATTGTTGCATCGCGTCTCCTCCCCACATTTATGGTCAAATCAAATACCAAAGGCAGGCCCGTACTTTAAGGCAATGACTGACATTTCAGCGCCAGCATCCAATAAGCTCTGGGACTGACGTTCTCTCATCCACACTGCACACCAAGGTCTCTCTGTGCGGCAATTAAAGTATTATGCCAAATATGAGTGTTAATCTGCCAAAGCCTCCTGCCCTGGGAGAGGCGTGGCGTCAGGAATCATGTGTGGTAATAAAGCCATCGAACAATTCCTTCTCCAGCCCGCAGATGGAACGCTTTGTCTATGGATGCTATGAACTTGCACAATCCGAATCAATAACTTGGGGACCCAGACCTTTAACCCTTAAAGAGTACAACTGCTTCTTCTGAATAGGGGTCCCATAGAGCGGACTGGGAGAGGGCCAAATATTCCAGCTTATAAAATTTGGACGTTTTGATTGGGAGTTTAAAAAAATTCATTTCCCTTTTAAATCAGCAGGTGCATTGCTAAGAGTAGCTGCAAGTTCTCCCCATCTTAATTCTGTTTATTTCCCTGTATTGCTGATCAGGGTTCTGGGGAGGGGCCCTTTGCTGAGTTTCTCAAATCAGTTAGAGGCTCACGTTGTTTATCATTTTAGAACCACGTTATCAGCCCAATTCCTTCCTTTTTTAGAGCAGGGGCATAATCCTGGTGCCTCTTTCACATTACATACTCATTATATATACCTTTTTTTAAAAATCCCTTTTCATGTTACCCATGTTGCCATAATTAAGACATTTTATTTATTTTCCTTTCTGGTTGAGGGCAGCAGCTAGTGGCAGAGTCCACATCTCTGCATGTCCTGGCATAATCTCCCAAAGATTCCCCTACAGCTTGAAGAGGACATATAATAACCCTTTGACATTCTGCACTGGCATTTTCAAAAGCCAGACTATTTAGAAGACAATCCCTGAGATCAGCTTGGGGTATAGTTTTCCTTAGATTATCTTGTACTTTAGCCACAAAATCCACATAAGATTCTGAGTTGTGCTGCGGGAGCTTACTCACTCTTGCCTTCAGCCAATGGCTTTTAAGATACCAGCCCACTGGGGCGTGGTTTTCATTTTTAAAAAAGCCACAGCAGCTCTCCACGCTCTCTTGCTTCCAGCTTCCATGCTGACTGCTAGACTTGGTTTCCTGTTTGTGACCAGAGGAATGTGGTTTGGGACATTGATCTGTAAGTTTTATCCCCTCCAATAAAATACCCCTTTTTTAATCAAATTGGTGTAAGTTTGTCCTGTGACAATATTTTGGCGCCCAGACGTGGATAACTGCATCCACAGAAAGCCTGAGAAAGCTTGGGAAAGAATAGAGTAAAGCATGTTTTCTTG
>JAQHUG010000016.1:8205762-8218668 GCA_028555095.1 Dicrostonyx torquatus | reverse complement strand
AGAGCAGGATGGTTTTTTTTGGGAGATATAATAAACACAAGGCCACGCTGAAGAATAGGAGAAGTCTGAAGAGGCCTTTTAAGCTGTAATGGTGTGAAAGCCTGTTTCTTTCCACGCGTCTCCGGGGACACATTTGGGGGAAAACATCAGTTTCTACGTTGGGGCGACGGTCCCCGACACTCTCCATCCCCTTTGAACTATTTTTTTAATGCTCCTCACCTCAATCATTTATCAAGCCACAAAGAAACGCCATCTAAAATCCCTCATTGTTTCTGAAGGACTCTTAAATTTTCTCTCCTTATGAGTTAGGTTTTTGCCCATTGCAGCTCTCACAGATACCCTAAGTATCTCCTGTATACTAGGCTCTTTGAGGAGGATGCAAAGGTGAAGAGCAGATTTACTCTGAGTGGATGGCATGCTCGAGGAACTTAGTATCTTTCCTTTTCTTTCTCTCTTTGGATTAATTCCTTCTCCACCATGAGCTAAAAAGTTGGCTGCTTCCATTTGTTCGGCCTCTTCCATTTTCAAGCACCATGCTAGCGTCAAGACTGAAAATATTGCCAGGTGGTGGTGGCGCCCGCCTTTAATCCCAGCACTCAGGAGGCAGAGGCAGGTGGATCTCTGTGAGTTCAAGGCCAGCCTGGTCTACAAGAGCTAGTTCTAGGACAGGCTCAAAAAAACAAAAAAACCACCCATGGTGAAACCCTGTCTCAAAAAAAAAAAAAGACTGAAAATATTAAGGTGATCCACATGAAAATGTCTGATATGTCATTTAAGGACTGGCTTCAGGGAGATAGTAATTTTAAAATGCTGCATGGAAATAGCTTATTGTCTACTAGATTTGCAACTACTTGGTTAGAACTTTAAGAAAACAGAAGAAAAAGCATAGCTCAAAACAAGAGGTATCAGGTGTTTGGGAAGAGTTCCCTGATTAAGCCCAGAAACAGAAACTGTTTAGCAGAAGGTATAGCAACTGTAACTCCTGGAGGTGAGTGAGGATGATGACAGCAAGGCTTATTGCACAAAAAGGGAAATGGCAACAGGAGTGTTGTGTTGTTGCTTTGTTTGACATTGATTTGTTTATCTAGGTGAGGGCTGGTGTGTGATGCAGCACCTAAGAGCAGGTCAGAGCAGAACTTCAAGTCTCCTCTCCTCCCACCACGAGTGACCCAACTTAGGTCATCAGGCTTGGACCTGCCTGCCAAGCCATCTCAAGGGTCCTACAGGAATGTAGGTGACTCAAAGGGAGTTTATCACCAAAACCCTGCATGGCTACTCATAAATGGTGCATCCCTAGAGCTTTCTGTGAGACTTCTGGGCGGTTGTACACGTCAGAGACCCTTCTCCATTACCATGCTTCTCAGTTCATCAGTAATCTCATCTCCCTAATTGTTTACTGCAACCATAATCTTGGAGGTGAATCCGGTTACTTTCAGGAACTTCCTGAGACTTGTGAGTTGTTTACTTTCTGAATCTCCTGGAGGGAGAATTTCAAGTCAGATGAAATTGCTACACAACAATTTACTAGCTAATTTCATACCCACTGAAATTGCTTGAGGAGTGCTTTCAGTATTTTCAGTTAGAAGAAGACATGAACCTGCAGAATATTAAGAAAGACAAAACACATCTTCCTAGGATGAGTTACTAAGTGATGCATACTTGCCTTACCTAGGAGTTGCTCAGGAAAGCCCTCTATGTGAGATTCCATTAGCATGGAAACCTGGTGGTTCAAGAGACGCACATGCCATGCTGTTTATGGATTCTGCATACATTGCTGCATCCAGAGTTGTATTCTCATATTTGTGACCCTTTGCTAATTACCCTTCTGTCTTTTCTCATCCAATTTATTAGCCTTGTCATCAATTTACTGCAGTGAACTTAACAAATAAGGTGATTAACTCTTGTTTGAAATCTTAGAAGAAAAAAATCTTAGTTCTGAAATAGCATAAGAAACAGGTCACTCTTGGCAGTAATCACAAGCCTGCTTCTCAATGGGATGGGCAGAGTTGGTTCACCTACTTTTGTACCCCAAGACATACATAAAATGTTTTCCTTCTGTGATGGGAATCAGGGTCATGTCCACAGACAAAAATGTGACAGAGGAGTCTTTTTGTTTTCTTTTTGGTTTTTCAAGACAAGGTTTTTCTGTAGCTTTGGAGCCTGTACTGGAAGTAGCTCTTGTAGACCAGGCTGACCTCAAACTCATAGATATCCACTCTCCTCTGCCTCCTGAGTGTTGGGATTAAAGGCATGTGCCACCACCGCCTGGTGACAGAAGAATCTTTATAACTGTTATTGTTAGCATGCTAAGGCTCTAAGGGGAAAGGTATTCCCAATGCAAGTATTACAACTTTCGGAGGAATAGTATCCTGGCTGTCAGGAGCCAAGGAATACCACAAAGACACACTGCACAACAAACCTCACACAAGAGATTTATTGGGAAAAACACAGGAAGGTGGCCGCATCTGCTCAGAAGAGAAGCAGCAAAGAACTGAGGTTTTATATAGAATTTCTTGGGGGTAGAGTTTTCTGTGGTGGAGATTTCTATGGAGGCTGGTGGAATTTTAAGTCCTGAGCTTGGGACAAGCCCAGGGATTGGTGGAATGTCAAACTCAGAGATGTTGCAGGACATTTGCTCACACTGTGAAACCCAACATTCTAGGTGTGATATGGCTCAGTCATAGGACATGCCTTTAATCCAAGAGGTTTCTGATTGAATATTGTAAACAGGATTAAAGAAAGTCGACTACAGATCAAGTGGAGGAGTAAGCAACCAGTTGACAGGAAGAAACTATAGAGAGTAAGAGGGGGTTAGAAAGACAGAGAGATGTACAGGAAGTAGACGGGAGGGACATTGAGTTTGAGGAGCTTTGTTTGAGATGCCATAGGAGAGGGGACTTTTTCTGGGACAACAGCAGAGGAGGAAGGGCAGCTGTATGAGCTAGCAGGCTTTCACTCTAGCACCTCTCTCCCGAGTCTTTATTGGTAAAAGCAAACGATTGAGATTTTGTTAAAAACAACATTTGACACTACACAGACAGAGAAATCAGCCCAGCTGAAGACAAACTGAAAAAGCATCAGATTTGGTATGACAGCCAGGAAGTCCTCAAGGAGAGAGTTAAAAGTAAAATTCTCTCCCACATTAAGAATAGGAAATGTCATTTTATAGGACGTTAGGATCCTGTGTAGTGCTACTTCAGATAGCTTGAAAATTTAAGCGGGAAATGAAACAATTAATAACTTAACTGAGATTGACAAAATATCAATTATAATTACCATCAGTCTGATAATCATATTATGTCCTTAATGACTGTAGTGGTTTTTTTGTGACAACTATGAAAAGTGTATTGATAAGATACAGCCTCAGAAAGACTTATAACAAAAACAAGAAAAATATTCAGACACACACAGAGGAATTTAGACAAGAACCTACCATGCCACTGTATTATGACTAAAGAGAGGTTACCCAAGTGTTGTAAATAGGGAAGAGGTGTGGTTTATGTTCCCCAGCCACCAGCCACTGGCCCACTCAGCCGCTGGTTGCTTGCTTATGCCCGAAATAACCACATGAGAACTGTATTAATTCAAATACTGCCTTGCCCATTATCTCTAGCCTTTTCTTGGCTACCTCTCACATCTAAACTAATCCATTATAAAAGTCTGTATGTCACCACAAGGTGGTAATCTTACCGGACTGTTCTAAAATACATCCATCTACGGCGGGAGCTTCATGGCGACTGGCTCTGACACAGTCTTCTTCCCAGCGTCCTCTTTTCTTTTCCCCACCTATCTAAGTCCTGCCCTATCAAATGGCCCAGGCAGCTTTTTTATTTAACCAATCAAAGCACAGAAATAAAGACGGACCCTCCTACACCCAAGGTTGTTAGAAAACCAACCTCAGTTTTTTCAGTTACTATGCAAGAACTACCAGAAAATAGGCACCCCAAGGTTATGAAGTAGTTAAATGGAATCCTGTAGAAATGTTAGATTCGAGGAAATTTAAGGAAGCAATCATTTCATACGGTTTGCATTAATCCTATGTGAATCAGATATCAAATTCATAGGCAACTCAGAAAAGAATTATCCCCCAAGACTGGAAAGATTTGGCAGCAGCAATTTGGAAGCTGGTCCTCAGGTGCAATGGTCGAAAGAACTTAGGGCCATAGAACAATGAAATATTTCCCAAGATCAGTTTCTATGTGAAGGTCAATATGCTGAGTTACAAACACAGCTTGAATTTGATGATCACACCTTGGCCCTATGTTTTTTAGCAGCTTTAAATTTTACGGACAAGGTTACATGCATACCACACAATCCTATAGGGAAAGCAGCTAAGGAAGATCTAATCACACTTTGAAAGATATGCTTAAATAGGCAGACTAGGTTAATGAAGACCCTCCAAGACATAGATTATTCAATGCTTTATTAACTTTAAATTTTTAAATGCTAATGAGAAATGAATGACAGCTGTGAAGAGACATTGTATACTAGAAAAAGCTGCTGAATTAAATTAACTTGTATATCTTACAGATGTGTTGACCTCAGAATGGAAACCAGAATATGTGTTATGTTGTGGAAGAGGTTTGTTTTGTTTCCACAGGAAAAGAAAAGCTATATCAAGATTGATAAAGATTAGATTCAAACATGAGAGACCTCTTGATTAGGAGAAGTGATGTTCATCAAACAGCTTTGTCAATCCAATCAAGACTAATTTATAAGGCTAACAAATGCCTTTCATTTGATCAGGTATGAAAAAAATAAAGTAACTTCCCAAAGTTAGGGTTGGGCAGGGCTTTGTTTTTGTCTTTTCAAAAGAATAAAAGCATCCAAGTAGGGCTGGAAAGATGGCTCAGAGGTTAAGAGCATTGCTTGCTCTTCCAAAGGTCCTGAGTTCAATTCCCGGCAACCACATGGTGGCTCACAAACCATCTGTATTGGGGTCTGGTGCCCTTTTCTGGCCTGCAGGCATACACACAAACAGAATATTGTATACATAATAAATAATTATTTTTTTTTAAAAAAAGCATCCAAGTAAAGAAATTCAGAGACCACTGGACAAATGAGGCATCTGAGGAAAGAGGGAAAATCCTCCAGAGAAATGTCCCAAGAGAAAGAGTAAATTGGTCTAATGGTTTAGCCCACCTCTAACAGATAGAATGTTATAAATCTTCCTAAATCCTTGGTTCTGCTGCTCTCTATAGACATAAAAAGCAAATGGTCTTTTCATCTCAATTCAATTAAATTTAAAGCTGGCAGGCTGGAGAGATGGCTCAGTGGTTAAGAGCATTGCCTGCTCTTCCAAAGGTCCTGAGTTCAATTCCCGGCAACCACATGGTGGCTCACAACCATCTGTAATGCGGCCTGGTGCCTTCTTCTGGCCTGCAGACATACACACAGACAGAATATTATATACATAATAAATAAATAAATAAATATTCTTTAAAAAAATTTAAAGCTGTCTTTAGAGGTTGAGCATGGCTCTCTCTTTCACTAAATCCAAGCATGCCTGTCAATGGAAAACCCAAAATCTCTGTCTCATGTCAGAAGAACAACCTGTTATGGAACAGAAGAAAACAAAAATTAAGGGACTATTCTATTGCCATAAGTCTTATCATCCTCTGGTTTTCAGTTTACTCTTAAAAACTTTTCTTAAGGTACAAATGTTATCTCAAAATCTATAATATTATTATGCATATATAAACTTTCTGGTATATTAGTGGTTATACAGAGTACTAACTCTAGAAATATCTTCAGCAGATAACTAGACACTAAGTTTGTCTGCCATGTGTTTAACAGATTGTGGTTCTTTAACCTCTCAGAGACCTGCTGTATATGGAATTTAAAATGCTTAAGTTTTATGTAGTGAATTGTGCCCATTCCTAAAAGTGACCTTTGAAGTCTTTAAAAAGAGGACCAGGTCTTCAGTAACAAATCTACCTAGACTGTGATAACACCATTAATCTGACAAACACCACCCAAAGATCAGCTTTGGACTACAAACTGCTGAGGACAACTTCATAGCAGTTAAGCTTAGATGGTCCAGCCTAACAGACTACTCCAGTCAGGACTTCAGTTAAGCCCTGCACTTTCCAATTTTCCCATCACACAGAAATTAGACAACAAATGATACTGATATCTCTCCCAGGACTTGAGCATTATCTCAATTTTCTCAAGATACCCTAAACATGCCACCACCCCCAGACAACAGGAAATAATTTTAAGAATACTATGCCAATGTTCCCATGAGGTGGGATGATTGTTTTTTGATCATTCAGTGGGTTGTAGATGTTTGTCCTTGTTTAGGGGGGATAATTGCAAATTGTGTCATGGCCATAGAGAAAAGTAAACATAGAAGGTTAAAGGATTTCTTTCTTTTTCTTTCCTATATCCTTCTTTCTCTCCTATATAATGGAGAAAAAAGAAAGGGGATATAGGAATGATAGGATAAAATGATAGGTTATTAAATTTACTAAAATGCAACTATTAGTCTCAAGTATTTTACATTGATGTGAATTTTTGTATATTGATATAAATTTTTTTGTTAAAACATTCTGTATTATGTTTTTACTCTTGTTTAAGGTATTGTACCTATGCAGCTCATTTTTAAATGTAATGTAAAGTTCTAGTCCTTGAAAGTTATTATTATAAACTATTTAGAATAATTAAGAATTGCAGGTTAGTGTCAGGCAGTGGTGGCACATGCCTTTAATCTCAGCACTCAGAAGGCAGAGGCAGGCGGATCTCTGTGAGTTTGAGGCTAGTTCCAGTGCAGGCTCCAAAGCCACAGAGAAACCCTGTCTAAAAAACCGAAAAAACAAACACAAAAAGAATTACAGGTTAGTAATTAGTCATCTATAACAATCAAATGTGTGGGCTGGAGAAATGGCTCAGAAGTTAAGAGCACTGGCTGCTATTCCAGATGGTCTGAGTTCAATTCCCAGCAACCACATGGTGGCTCGCAATCATCTGTAATGGGATCTGGTGCCCTCTTCGGGCATGCAGGTAGAGCACTGTATACATAATAAATAAATGAATCTTTAAAAAAAATAAAGTTTAAAAAAACAATCAAATGTGTAGTGATCTTAGGTATGCTTTCAAGGTCAAACAGATATAGTTTAGACATATAGGTGGTCTTCAAACACTTCAGAGATCTACAGAATATGGCAAATAAGATGTTTTAATAACAAAAGGCTTTTCTTTCTTTCTTTCTTTCTTTTTTTTGGGGGGTCAGGGTTTCGCTGTAGTTTTAGAGCCTGTCCTGGAACTAGCTCTTGTAGACCAGGCTGGCCTCAAACTCCCAAGTGCTGCCTCTGCCTCCCAAGTGCTGGGATTAAAGACTTTTCATGATAGTGTGATATGTGTGCTCTTGGCAGCACAAATTTACTTCAGAGAAGATGATGGGCACTGAAGAACCTCCATATGGAGCTTGCCTTAAATGTGGCAAAGTTAGCCACTGAGCAAAAAACTGCCCTTGCCTCAGCTGCTAACAGTACGCTGTCCAGACTGGACAAACAGAACCCAAAAGGCGACTGCCAAACTTTGCCAAGGTGAAGTAAGCCAGTCCTTCAAAATTTCTGCTTCACAGAAAAGTCAGATATTCTAGGCCTGTAGGCCAAAGACGGATGCCCCAGCATTGCGGAGGAAGCTTGGGTGATTGTCCAGGAGGCAAATTGTTTCTGTCATTTCTATAGCTTTGGAAGTTGTTTGCACCATCATTTCCTGTCTACTTCAGTAATATTTTATTCTTCTCAGGTCTCTGACAGGGTTTGAAGACTAGATAGTTATAGTTTCACTGTTTTCATTGTCACCAAATTTTTAAAAACTCGCAAAAGCAATGTAAAGTTTATGAAGGTTAAAAGACATAAAAGCTTCAGTTGTTTATCTAAGATGTTTTAAGATCTAAAAGAATATTTTTAGGCTGGTAATACAAGTTGTGATAGAAAGTGGTTTAGGTATAAAACTTTGGATTCACTAAGATAGAACAGACAACACAGTATTTTCTCTGAATTTACCAATACAAATAGACCGGACATTGTGAATGCAATTCTAACCTGATAATTGCTCTTACTGTGTATAGTTTTACTGCATTAGAGCCAAAAACCTTTCCTTTTATTTAGACAAAAAGGAGGGTTGGTGCAGGATATTTGATCACACTGTGAAACTCCAAGACTGTGTTAATAAAATTAACCTTGGATCAGCAACTAGTTTACAAGAATTAGCCACAGAGAGTATGGAGGACCCAGAGACATGGATAGAGAGGCACAGGAAGGGGTAGGGAGGCATTAGAGATTCATGGTCTTTTTGGCCTGGGGTGTGTGGAGAGAGATATGCTTGCTGGACCCCCAGTAAAAAAGGGAAGGTCAGCTGGCTGCTCCTCCACCACTTCTTTGGCCTATCAAGTTTTCACCCCATATCTAACTTCTGAGTTTTTATTGATAATAGAACAACTTAGATAAAAGTAACACAATCTCCTATGCAGGAAAGGAATTAAAACACAAACTTAATGTGAAATGGCTCTTTTCCTTGTTTGGCACCAATCTGCCTCAACTTTGGATTTTTTGTTGACTTACCAAGAATGTTAGATTTCAGAGTGCAGAGTAAAGAGACAAAAGGTAGGAAAGAGAGCAAAGTCTGACCTCAAGAGATGACACTTGTTTAGTAGCACATGAAGCCAGGGGGAAGATACATCAGAACGGAGGGGAACCCTCGGAGTTTATACAAGTTAATGCAGCTGTCCAGGTTACGTGTGGGGCTGTGATCTCACTTCCCTGGAACTGTTCATCCAGCAAGACAGACTATTCTGGGAGACCAGCTATCTCCGCAAACACTCCTCCGGATTGGGGCTCACTGATACAGGCTGAGAAAGGTCAGCTATAATTTCATAGGAATTCTGTTTTTGTTTGGTTTTTTGGTTTGGTTTTTTGAGACAGGGTTTCTCTGTAGCTTTGGAGCCTGTCCTGGAACTAGCTCTTGTACACCAGGCTGGCCTCAAACTCATGGAGATCCTCCTGCCTCTGCCTCCCAAGTGCTGGGTTTAAAGGCATGCGCCACCACCCCCTTGGCCAGAATTCTGTTTTTATATCGAAAGTGTGCTATTAAAGAATATTTAGTACAATTTTCCAGAGTGAATAAATTAATAACTCATTCTGTCATCGTAGTCAGAGGTCAATATTACAATGAAGCCAGAGACAGCTCTCCTGGTAGAAACACATGAGTCACTAAAATCGTTTTGAAGGCTGTGTTGGTGAGAGTCCAGGGACCACCATGGTGCTCTCATTTCTGTTTTCTGTGACTTTGTAGCCCCCACGACTATTCCTGTTGGTTTTTTTGGAAAAAACAACATTTCTGCTTCTCTTCTGCTTTTGTTTAATTTTCAGTCTCCTATGAACAAGCAAAACTCCTTCAGTTTTGCCAACATAGCAAACTGTATACTTCATGAAATTTAACTATTAGAAAGATCACATGCTTTAGGTAAAATAATTAATACTTACAATAATTACTTATATTTTTTACCACCTTCAATACAGATGATTGAAACTTCTTGAAGATTCTAAAACAGGGTCTGGGAAGATGACTTAGCTGGTAAATTATTAAGCAAATGTGAAGGCCTGAGTTAGCTTCCCTAGCAACTGTGTAAAAAGCCAGGTATCTTAATCATGGTTTCTATTGTCTCTATTTGCTTTGTTAAGGATTACAAATTGCTTCTGAAAAAAATACAAAGAGGAGATTCTATGAACTACCTAGGATATAAGATACATTTTCAAAAATTTCAACCAAAAATGTACAATAGTCTGTGACTGTACTTGATAATACTTTTTAATATTTCTCTCAGAAGCATTCCTTATTTTATAGTTTGTTTCTAAGATTGGAGCAATGTTAATCTGTGTTTTCCATTGTTGTAACAAATCATGTCCCCATAAATTTATTGTTATAATAGCTATATGTGGCTTTAATTTTCCTATCTGTCCTTATGGACCTATACACTCTACCCATTTTGCACTTTTTTTAACCTAAAATAAAATTTCAATTCCTAGAAGTTGGATATTTACCTCCAGAAGAGGCCAATTTAGATGCCAAGATTTTAGTGAAATTCTTGTTACATCTGCCTCTGTTTCTACCAGACCCTAAGTATCAATGCCATTTCTTTGTAATTTAAGCTTTGGTCTCTAATTATAGAAGTTTGCCAAAGTATTTGTTTTATTGTCTCTCCTGAAAATTTTGTTTTTATCTATTTTGATCTATTAAAACTGTTCTATCATTCATAGCAGTATGGTTTCTAACATCAGGCATTAGATCCTTTAATTGCTCTGTGGAGGCGATTCCCCTGTGCTGACGGGGAATGATTGAAACCAAATTTGAAAATGGGGACTGGGAGAGGCCCCCCCCAAGGAGTTTTCTGATGACAAAGGGTTACCTTGCCTGTTCCTTGTTGGTCTGCACTCATTGGTCCAATGTTGGTCTTTGCCACAACTTCTGCATACTCCGAAAGGCTAGGGCCTTATGTCTGGATTATCTCTAGGAAAAAAAAATTGTTTTTAGAAATGCTTTGCCTAAATCCCTTTTTATATGATCTTGTTTACCACAATTAAAACATCTGACATTTTTATATTTTGTAAAACTTTTAGAAACCTCTTCTGTTAGCTAGGTGGTGCATGCCTTCAATCCCAGCACTCAGGAGGCAAAGGCAAATGGTCTCTGCAAGTTTGAGGCCAACCTGGTCTACAAGAGCTGGTTCCAGGACAGGCTCCAAAGCTACAGAGACCCCTATCTTGAAAAATCAAAAAAGAAGAAGAAGAAGACAGAAAGAAGTCACTTCTACTATCCAAATATCATCATAAGTGTGCGACCCAACATCAGCTATATTTTGGATCCATTCATCTATGGGTGCTGATCTTGCCTTTAAAGGTTTAACCACTCTTTTGCATTTCGAAATAACATTTTCAAAAGCCAAGGATTTGACTAATATTTGTCTAACTTCTGAATCTGATATAATTCTATTTACAACTTAAGTTAATCTTTGTAAAAAAAAAAATCAGTGAAGGCTTCTTTTGGGCCTTGTATAACTTTAGTAAATGACTCAGCTTTCTTTCCTGATTCTTCAACCCTGCTGCTCTATGGGATAAGGCCAAAGTGTGGCCACCAAGTGTATACTGTCTTTGCAAATCAGTATAATGGTCCTCACTTATAAACTGTTCTTGGGAAACTTCAGTGCATCTAACTCTAGTTCTATGACCCTAGCTTCCTCTCTCCACCATGCTTTCCATTGTAACTGAGGACCAGATTCCAATATTGTCATAATTAAATCTTTCCAGTCTTATGGAATAATCCTGTTTTGAGATGCCCATGAATTTAACATCTGCTTCACAAAGGGTGAATGCACACCATATGAAATGACTGCTTCCTTAAATCTCCTCAAATCTAACATTTCTACAGGATCCCAATTAACTTATGCATAACCTTGGGGGTATTTATCATCTAAGGGTCATTCTTGTATGATAACTGGATAAATTAAGATTGGTTTTCTAATAACCTTAGGCTACCCCTCTTCAGTTTCAAAATGCAATATTGTAGTAGGTTCTACTCTAAATTTCTTTGTCTGTGTCTGAGAATTTTTCTTATTTTCATTAGTAGATCTCTGTAAGACTTGTATCCTTTCAGTAGTAAATTTTTCTAAAGTTTGTATCTCATCAACAGTTTTTCTAAGGTATGTGTCTTATTAATAGTAAGTCTTTCAAAGATTTGTATCTTATCAGTCAAGTTATGATATTTGGCATAGTTATCAAACCATTTTAAGGATAAAATATGAATTACCAAACTGATTTTTTGAGACACAGTTTCTTTGTGTATCCATAGCTGTCCTGGAATAGACCAGGCTGGCCTCAAACTCACAGAGATCCACCTTCCTCTCCCTCCATGTGCTGGGATTAAAAGCATGTACCACCAAGCAATAATTTCTAAAGAGACTCAAAGCTCAATCAAGTCTTGGATGTGTTTCTGGGGTAACTTTCTCCTCCAGCTTATCACATGGTCATAATGCGAGATTGAGGTGTTTAAAATGTTAATTTTAAAATTCAAGAAAACCTCCTAGGGTAGGGCCACACACAGCAGTGGAGTGCATGCTTGGTAAGGCCTTGGCTTTAAATCCCAGCACCAAAACAGGAATCACAGGAGTTTCTTTATAAATGCTTGAAGAGTCTTTGTAACCCAGGCTGTTCCCCAAATGGAGATCCTCTGCCTCTGCCTCCAGAATGTTACAATCACAAGTGTGCAGCCCTATACCCAGTCTGAGGCTGAATTTCTTTTTAGTGATAACAACGTTTGACTCTACTAGCTCATCCACCATCCCTTACACCCCTGAGACCCACAGTGGCCTTGATCACAGGCCCAAAACCTAATCACAGCTTTCTTCCCATCTGATGTCTCCTCAGCCTCATACACAGAGTTGTTAACCAGGAAGTGTAAATGGAGATTGCTTGTTTGTTTTCCAGCCACCCAGACTATATAAATTACAACACTGTTTAACCTATTAACTCAGGCTTCTTATTATCTAGCTCTTATATCTTAAATTAACCCATTTCTACTATTCTGTGTATTGCCACGAGGCTGTGGCTTACTGGGTAAGGGTCTGGCAACCTGGCAACTGTCTCCTTAAGCAGCTACATGGCATCTCCTTGACCTATTTACTCTCTCTCTCTCCATATATATATATATATATATATATATATTATATTATATATATTCTTCCAGTCTAGCTATATTCTCCCTGTCATAGGCCAAAATAGCTTCTTTACTAACTAATGGTAATAAATCATTAGTGGACCTTAACCATTAACAAAGGACATTAAGCTTATAGCTCACAAGCCTGCAGAACCCAAATAGCAAGGTGAACCCAAAGAAAAACATATA
>JAQHUG010000016.1:8171625-8205628 GCA_028555095.1 Dicrostonyx torquatus | reverse complement strand
GCCTGGGGTTGTGGGAGGGTGGAGATGGAGGAAGGGTGGATATTGGAGAAGGGAATAAGATATCTACATTAACAGGAGTCATTCTAAGATTTGCAAGGGACTTGTCTCTAGAGGGGATCCTAGGTATTCACAGGGACAATTAGCCTTTTTTACAGGGATAGGTACTTTGCTTATAGCGGTGCAGTGTACATGGAGGCCAGAGTAGGGTGTTGGATTCTCAGACAGTTGTGAATCACCATGTGAGTGCTGGAGGAGCAGCAAGTGCTCATAACGACTCTCTCCGGCCCCTGTAGGCCCATATTTCTACATGGTGTGACAGCCAAGTTCTCAGACCATGGCTAGTATCTAGAGCAGACACATAACCTTCCAGACAGGCTGTCGCTACCTAACAAAAGGTGAGGATGTTGTTTTGCTCCTTTCTTTGCAATTTGGAGGATGCCTGATAGAAATGTTAATTCAAACCTACATGACAGCTAGCATACAGAGCACACAGGTAGTTGTGGATAGGACTAAAAGCCATTCACCTTGTTACCTAGGAGACAGAATGCTAATGTATTTACCCCTCAGTTTATGTTTTGTTTTAAAAGCTGTTTGGAGGATAAATGAGGAGGAATTCTTCAGCACGTGAACTCAGGATATCATGAGGGACCATAGAGAATCTCCCTCCTGATGAGGGAGCCATTGGATGAGGAGGTTCAGAGACTTAATTTAGGGTCCAGGCTGCCACCAGACCCTGACAAGCTCCAAAGTAAAATATTTAAAAAAAATAAATAAATAAAATTTTACTTTAAAAAATTAAAGAGGTTTAGGCATATAATTCAGTGGGCAGAGGGCTGCTTAGCATGTGTGAAACCCTAGACTCAATTCCCAGTATCACCAAAAACCAACAAAAACAAAAAAGTTCACAGCAAAAGCCTCAGATATTAATATGAAAATGGTGAGGGGCATGGGCCTGGTGCCAGTGTCTGAATAAAAGCCTCTTCTTTGTTACAATTTGTTAATTGTCAGGCTTGTGACTCTCTGAATGACTCCAGATCCATATCATTTGCTAACACTTGTAAGTTTTTGTGATGGTCACATATGACCCTACATATAAACTCGTCATTTAGTACCTAATCCGCAGGAAAAAAGGAGGAGGAGGAGGAGGAGGAGGAGGAGGAGGAGGAGGAGGAGGAGGAGGAGGAAGAGAAATAGTAGTTCTTGGGCTGAGACCGTGGTCCCGGCTGTGTTTTGAGGCTCCCCTCCCTGCTCACCAATGTGTGCATCCAAATTCAAGAAATGAAGAACAGTCCCAGATCCTCAGAACTGTCCTCCGGGTCTTTTTGTCTAAGAGCCTGTGTGAGCTTGAGCTCCCGAGCAAGCCACCGCTCTGCCACCTGGTGGTCGGAGGTGCTTATGCCAAGATGCCACCGGCTGTTCATCAGAGTGTTCTGCCCTGTGGCTGCCGGTGAGGGTGAGACCGCCAGGACGCACAGAGCAGCCCCTCCCCCAGTCCCTGATGCCTTAGGATGCCAGAGGCTTGGCACAATTTGACCTCTGTTCACCTCTCAATGATTGTACTAGTATAGTCATAAGCTTGATATCTGCAGGTCTCAGTTAATGGCGCTGAGGAAAAAAAAATTGGAAATAAGTCAATTACTGAAGTGCCCAGATTTAAAATGTCACCTTGGACTGATCATGCAAGCCCCGCCCCCAACCGCAGAACCCGTCCTCAGTTCGTGGCGCACCTGCCCCACCTTTTTGCCAATGAAGTTTTCCAAGGGTAATGATGTTGAGCCTTCCAGGGAACCTGGCAGCAGCACCAGGTTTCAGCTTGTTGGGATGAGCCACCAGCGAAGGGTCCAAGAATAAGAATACAAAAAATGTAGATTCCAGAAATAAAAATGTAAAAATAAGAAAATCTAAAGTTGTAAGCCTAGGAGAATAGGAACAGGCTGTCAGCAGCTTTCTCAGCAGCTTGAGGACTAACTACTAACAGTGGTCACTCCGCTTTACAACCCAGAGCTCTGTTTACAAGGTCAAAGCATCTCTCTGCAAACTGAGAGCTAGCCTACAAATATGAGAACTGTGTCAACTTTTAGGAGATAGATAAATGACCTCTGGGTTACGCATTTTCCCTGCTATGTGAAACTGGCAGCGTCAAAGCCGAGAGCACAGGGCTTCAGTAAACATTACCTAAAAGTACCAAGAAAGACAATAGATTAAGTACAAACACGAGTTTAACTGAAAAACTATGTTAATGGAGGCTGTAAAGTAAGACCATCTGTATCTGAGTTTTACCTTGAGATTGTAAAAATCTCTTTGTTCAGACCTAATGCTTGGTGCCCCTACTGTAAAAAGGTGGGTTCAGAAACCGGACTTTGCCACAGCCTAACAAAATCCATCTCTGCTGTGGTCTCAGCTAGCTGATAAACTTTTTGTGCCCCATGAAGATTTTTTATTTTATTTTTTTATTTTTTCCTGGATTCTGATTTCTGGAATAAGTTTGCTTCTGGTTTATTAGGTGGTCTGTCCCCATTTTTATGCAACCCCCTCCCCCGCCCCCCAGCCAACAACCAGAAACCCAGAGCTTGTGCTAAATGCAGGAGGCCTCCAGGCAGTTTCCCACCCATCCCCCAACCCCCACCCCCAGGGTCTAGAAGGGAAGTTCAGTCTTCCAGCATGCTGTCAGTGATGAAGTTGGACCCATGGTGAGACCCTAGTAGTTCCTTTCTTCAAAGGTGTTGACAGCCTGGATTCCTTTAGCTGAGGAAAATCAGCCAGAGTGAGCAGCTGTCTCACTTGCTGCTTCAGGATAGCCTCCAGCTTGTTGGAAGCCCATGCACTTCCTCCACACTGTCTTATCTTCAGACACTTCAGGGTATCACCAACCACCTCTTCCATCCCCAAACATCCCTCCATGGCCACTGCGGGCCACACCATCTATCGCTGGCTTTATATCACACCACACCGCTCCTTTCTGTATAACAGAAGACGGATTCCCTTTCATGTACAGAAAGAACTCGTTCCTCCACAACACACGCACAGGCCTCCCCTCCCCCACTGTCCCTTAAGCTTCATGAGCCACATCCTGGTATTTTCTACCAACATTCATCTTTTCAGTTTACAGGCAGAGCCTTGTTTCCATAGGCATTGGTTGAAATGCGCTGGCCCTTCCCTGAGTGCTGCTTCTTCCCAGGCTATAAAAAAAGGTCACGATGAAAAGGTTAGCTGCTGTGTTAGCTGCTGTGATGCAAACCAGACCGCACACCTTCAGACCCCAAGTCTAGAACAATCCCTACAATTCACAGGTTCAAGATGACTCAGTCACCTCCAGACAGCTGTATGCCTTTGATATACCAGAAATGGTTATTTTTCAAGACCAATGAACTACCCTGGTGCTTGCCTGAGGTTGAGATAACAAAAGATGCTGTGGTCTGCTGGAGAGATAGCTTAGTGATTAAGAGCATGCCTTGTTCTTGCAGAGAACCCAGGTTTGATTCCCAGAACCCGCATTAGAGGGCTCACAACTGCCCATAATTCCTACTCCAGGGGATCCAACACCTCTGACCTCCATGGTCACCTGCACTCTTGTGCAAAAACCCACTTCATTTGTGTTCATACAGAGGCCAGAAATTCATGACCAGCGTTTTCCTCTACTGCTCTCCGTCTCACTCTGAGTCAGATCTCTCACTGAACCTGGAGCTCACGGTTTCAGCTAGACTTGCTAGCCAGTGAGCTCGTGAAATCTGCGGCCACGCTCACCTGGCCTCGTGGTTGGGGTTACCTGCCCCTGCACCCTGCTTTTGCACTGGGGTAGGGATCCAAACTCAAGACTTCAGGCTTGCACAACAAGGCACTTCACTCAGTAAGCAATCTTCCCAGCCCTTACCTGTAGTTTTATATCTACTGGGTTTAGCCTGGATCCGCATTCCTATCCTACTAGAGAGCAGCCACCTGGCTTTGAATCTTTGAAGAGATTTTTTTTTTTAAATACCTGGGAATAAACCTAACTAAGGAGTAAGAGATCTATAGGATGTAAACTTTAGGGCTAGAGAGATAGATCAATAAAGAAAATACTTGCCCTGAAAATCATGGACCTGAGTTCAGATTTCCAGAACACTAATAAAAAGAGACTAGTAGGCCGGGCGGTGGTGGCGCACACTTTTAATCCCAGCACTCAGGAGGCAGAGGCAGGCAGATCTTTGTGAGTTTGAGACCAGCCTGGTCTACAAGAGCTAGTTCCAGGACAGGCTCCAAAGCTACAGAGAAACCCTGTCTCGAAAAACCAAAAAAAAAAAAAAAAAAAAAAAAAAAAGAATGACTAGTGGTGTGGGCATTGCTGCGTACCTGTAATCCCAGCACTTGGGATGCAGAAACAAGGGATCCCTGACACACACTAGCTGGACTAGGCAAATTGGCAAGCTCTGGGTTCAGCAAGTATGGTAGTTTAAATATAACTGGCCCCCATAATCACATAGAGAATGGCACTATTAGGAGGTGTGACTTGGTTGAAGTGGGTGTGGTCTTGTTGGAGGAAGTGTGTCACTATGGGGGTGGGCTTAAGGTTTTCTATGCTCAGGATACCACTCAGTGTCTCAGTCAACTTCCTGTTGCCTGCAAGATGTAGGACTCGCAACTACTTCTCCAGCACCATGTCTGCCTACATCCTACCATGCTTCCAACTATAAGGATAATGGACTGAACCTCTGAACTGTAAATTGCCACCTCAGTTAAATGCTTTCCTTTATAAGAGTTTAAAGGATGTTTAATGGTGTCTCTTCACAGCCATAGGAACTCTAACTAAGACAGTAGGAGACCTGTATCCATAAATAAAGTAGGGAGCAATTGAGGAAGACTCCTGATGCACATATGAACATGTATACACACACAATGCACATGAAAAAGAAAGCTTTCCAGAAGAAACTGATAAAGAGCTAGCAAGACGGTTCAGCTGGTAGGGACGCTCATCACCAAGAGAGATGGTCTGAGTTCAGTCCCTGGAGCCCGTGTGATTGAAGGAAAGAACCAGCTTTTCCACATTGTCCTTTGACATCCACATGCATGCTGTGGCCTGTTTACACATGAATACATGCCACGGACCGGCTCAGAGGCGCTCCACAGACCATGAGGAATCAGGGCCTTGTTCCCAGGAGAGCACGAGTTAGCCGAATGACAGACAGACCAACACACAAGAGAGTGGTTTGAATCTGCTGCAACTTTACTGAATTTTCACTTGCATTATATAGTCTTTCAAACAAAGAACAACTCAGAGGGTCATATATCATCAGCTGACAAAGTGAGAAAGCCTCTTTCAATGAATTTTAGGGAAAGTACATCATCCGGGACAGGTATTAGATAAAGTATATTTAGAAGAGGAATCCTTGTCCTTAAGAACTCAGATCTTAGATAAGTGGTTTTGCCTTATCTAGGAAGCTCTTATTTCACTGTGGCTGTCCCTGTTTCTCATCCTATCTTTACTTTATCTAGTGACCAAACATGCCTAATTAGTTCTCTGCTCCTGGCTGGCTCCTACCATAAATTTCCTATTTGTCTGGTGGGTCATAAATTCCCTCCTTGGTTGAATTACTTTATGGTCTGGAATGCTTTAACTTGTAAGGGAATCTTCTCCTAGTTTCTATATTTCTAGAATGGAGATTTTCTAATAGCAACTGGATCTTAATCCATGCTTTTCCCAAATTGTCAGTTTTTACTTAGAGTTTCCTGTTTGCTGTAATCTATCTAAAATACTTCCTTATTGATCTCTAAATGCTTAGACCAGAATTTGCACAAGGGCTTGAAACACTGGAGACATTTTGAGTGCTGTATTAACAGCAAAGTCAGAAATTACCATTTTCAGGGACATCAATGGGTCCTCTGGTAAATTTACTTGTTTGGCCAGGTACAGCAGAAGACTTTAACAGTAAACAGATAGTGGGAGCAGTGGTAAGAGCAGAAGACTTTAACAGATAGTGGGAGCAGCAGTGAGAGCAAAATCCTTTGAGTTTATGACTTAAGTTGATTACCGTGGAACGCCGGAGGCATAACTCACAAGTACTAACCTCCCCTTGAACCTCCCATGTTTATATAACATAGGCGACGCCACTGGAGGGCGTGGCAAATACACATGTGTGAGGATACACTCACACAAATGTAAGGCATAGAGAAAAGCCCTGAGTGAGTGAAGTGTGCGTTGACATGAGCAAATCATGTCAAAGAACTCAAAGCCTCAGACTCATGGAGGAAGGGCGAAACCTTCCCTCTGTGCTGAGGCTCAGAGGTAATGGGCAAAGCTTTCCTTGGGGGACCAAGTATGAGTGTCAATGATGTATGCAGCAAATGTTCACCACAGCTGACCTCCCCACACTGGCCTGAAGATGGCTAACCTACAGAGAGTACCAAGGTTAGCTAACCTGCCTCCTAGGTCCAGTTGTACACCATAAGCCCCACCTCTTTGTTTATCTGTATATATTCACTCTGTCTATGCATCCAGCTGTATGCAATAGCCCTGCCTATGTTCAGCTCTATAGAGTAAACAGACTGAGCTTCTGTGGTGCTACATTTTCTTCAGCCCAGAGTCTAAACCATCAAATTCCAGCTTTCTGTCTATCTCTCTGTGTTTGTCTTTTCTTTATTCCTTTGCTGCCTCGGTCAGGTCCATCCCTGGAACCATGCTGGATGGAACACACACAAAAAAATAATAAATGGAAAAGAATAAAATAAATTGAAGCTGACATGGTGAGGCATGCTTTTAATTTAAGTACTCACAAGGCAGTTATGACTCTAATTTCAAGGCTAACCCAGTCTACATAATGAGTTCCAAGTCAGCCAGGGATACATAATGAGACCCTGTCCTAGAAATAAATAAAATAGAAGAAAATACCTAGAAGATGGAAAGAGCTCCTATTGTATAGTTACTTCCTCTGAATTGAAATAGTCTCTCCAGTAGAAGGAAGGAGACCCATGAGACTCAGGAAGTTCATGAAACTTACAGGACTCAGAAAGATGAGAGTATTATATGGATCCTAAGGGATCTTATTTAGCATTCTATTGCTGTGATGAGACACCATGGCCAAAAGGGAACTTAGGGAAGAAAGAGTTTGTTTTGCTTAAACTTCTATATCACAGTCAGGGAATTGCAGTCCAACATCAAAGAAAGATCAAGAGATGAATCTGGAGCCAGGACCTGAAGCAGAGGCCCTGGAGGAACACTGCTTACTGGCTTGTTTCTTGTGACTTACTCAACCTTCTTCCTTATGCCATGCAGGACCACCAGTCCAGGAAGTAACACCACTCACAGTGAGCTAGGCCCTCTCACATCAATCATTAGTCAAGAAAATGCCCCAGGCTTGCCCACAGGCCAATGTAGTAATGAGGAGGAGCAGGCTGTGTCCTGCTGCCACCCAGCTCCCAGACGCTGGCTAGCTTATACCTGAAATAATTACACACAAACTGTATTCATTTAAATACTGCCTGGCCCATTAGTTTTAACCTCTTATACATATTAGTTTAACGCATATCTACTAGTCTGTGTATCACCACGTGGTCATGGCTTACAGGGAAGATTCTAACCAAAGTCCATCTTGGGCTGGAGAAACATGGCATCTGCTCCAGTGCCTTCTCTCTCACCACCTTCCATTCTGTCTACTTCACCCACCTAAGGGCTGCCCTAACAAAAAGCCAAGGCAGTCTCTTTATTCAACCAATGAAAACAACAGAAATACAGAAGGACCCTCCTACACCATTTCCCCCTTTTCTATTTAAACAAAAAAGGAAATCTTTAATTTTAACATAGTAAAATTACATATAACAAAACAGTTATCAAGCAAGAATTACAGTTACCATATTTATATCTACTTTATCTTTTATCATAACAAAGGAAAACTATAACTATCAATTCTTCAACTCTATCAAAGACTCCAGAAGGATAAAATATTACCTAAGTAAACAAGAAGTAAGCAACTTCCAAAACTTTACAAGTGACAGAGACATCTCGCTGCCTGGACAGTCACCCAAAGTTCCTCTGTACCATTGGGGCATCCATCTTCAGCCTACAGGCCCATAGCATCCAGCAGACATTTCCATGAAGCAGGAAAATTCAAAGACAGTTCAGTCACTTTCTTTTGTATCCTGCAGAATGTCTCGCAGACTCTTTTATGAAGCAGGAACCCTGAAGGATCATCTCACCTTTAGGCAAGTTCAGCAGTCCTCTTTCTGTGGGTTCTTTGTGTCCATTTAAACAGTCCAGGCAAGAGCAGTTTCTTGCCCAAATGGCTAGCAAACTCCATAAGTAGCCTCTTCGATGCCCATCTTCCTCTTGAAGTAGCTTGGTGCTGCCAGGAGCAGATGTGTCTCATTGTCATGAAAAGCCCTAAGTTATTAAAACATTAAATGCCATATTCTATAGTCTTTGAAAGATATGAAGAATGCTTATCTGAAATATATTTATGCATATATACTAACTATGCATATAAATCTAACTAACATGACTATAAACTTGACTATTATTGATGATTATCCATTAACAACCTATATTTCCTAATTATACATTACATTTTTAATGAACTACACAATCACAATACCTTAATCAAGATCAGAAATATACATATAACAAGATTGACCTTAAACTTGTGTCAATAAATCAAAATTTGTATCAATGTAAATTATTTATATCCATATCATCTTCCTCTTTAAATGTAAAAAAAATTATAAGCAATATTTGGGAATATGGACATAGTTATTTCTCTCCAAACTGCTTCCTGCTGTATGGGGCGCTGTTAATTAGGTCTTATGGTATAACCTGTGTGCTAGGTACATCTCAATCATCAGCTGAGTGAAGTAATTTTCTGAAGGTGTTCACAGTGACCTTTCAGGAGGGTGTGGTCTATCATACCAGACTGGGATAGAAGCAATCCACAGGGTCTCATCCTCTGTGAATACAAAAGAAGAACCTCTTTCCAAAAGCATCATATCCTTAGACCCATATTTGGAAGTCATAATACCTTTAAAACATATATGGTGGTTTAGCTTGGCAGCCCATACAATGAGATGTCTTTCTGTACTTAGCTCCCTCACAGTCAAAAAGTTTAAAGAAAACACAATAGAATATATAATCCAGACATTCTGTGAATTTTCCATGTTTACATGGCTTATTTTTATTTCTTTTAATCTATAACTATCTGTAGTCTGTCTCTTTAAAGACTTTACCTTTTTTTAAGGCATTGTTAATTTTATTACTCTCTATATTTTTTTCTTCTCTCTCCCAAGCCTAGGTACATTTATTTAACAGTATGACCCATTTAGAGGTCTTTTATGTCTGAACCTGTCCTATTGTGAATCTGTAATTCTTCACTATCCAGGAGCATTTCTCAAAATGTTAAGCAGTTCTTAAAAACTTTAGCTTGCGTCATGTAGGGATAATTATGGTATCACCTGTTTCCTGCCCAGTCTAAACCTTAACTGCACTGTTGTTATGGTAATTACGATCCTGCCTGAGATTAGCAAGCACAGTTCAGCATGGTGGAGCCGCTTCTACCTTGGAGTCAGTTGCGCCTCTGAGCTGTATGCAATGTTCCAGGCACACAGCAAGTCCACATTGTCATCAAGCAAGCAAGTCATAGCATTTTACTCAGAAACCCCATTGAAATGCTCTGTCTCCCACAGGAGCCAGAGGTCGCACTGGTGGCAATGACTGTAAACTGGTATTTCAAAACCACCAGTTTCTAGTAGACCTGATCGTGCCACCTACCCAGGCAGGAAGAGCTAGACCAAGGTCATGGTCTCAGCTGCTTTACTCTCGACCCCGAGTGGGCACACAAACATCCGAGCCCACAAATGCTCCATAGCCAGAGTTTTACTGGCGGCAGGGCCCAGGAAGCCTTGTTTTAAAATGTGCAGCTTTTTTTTCTGCTGATATGGCTGAAACAGGAAATCTCTCTGTGGCATGCCATCCACAAACAGCAAAAAGCTGTGTTAAATTCTTTTCTTTTTAAGCCCTCTCAGGTTTTTAAGTGGATTAGCTGGCCACGTTGGTGCCAAAATGTAGTAATAAGTGTGGGCTGTGTTCCCAGCACCTGAGAGTAGCACAGGCCCTTTTGCTCCGTCCTGCCCGGCTCCCGGCCGTGGGCCTGCTTTTGGCCCTGGCTAGCTTATACCCGGAATAATTACACACAAACTGTATTCATTTAAATACTGCCTGGTCCATTATTTTTAGCCTCTAGTGGCTAACTCTTACATATTATTTTAACCCATATCTAGTAATCTGTGTATCACCACGTGGAAGTGGCTTACTGGGAAGATTCTAACCAAAGTCCATCTTGGGCTGGAGAAACATGGTGTCTGGCACACTTCCCTTCTCCCCAGCCCTCTATTCTGTCTACTCTGCCCACCTAACAGCTGCCCTATCAAAAAGCCAAGGCAGTTTCTTTATTCAACCAATGAAAGCAACCCAAATACAGAAGGACCCTCCTACACCAGGCCAATCTGCTGGAGGCATTTTTGTCATGGTCTGTGGATCAGCCCAATGTCTGGGCACCATTATGTCGGGGTCCAGTGCTAGCCCGGACCATAAATTATTTCTCTCAGCCAGACCAACATAAACTATCTCTCTCTGGACCAGCATATCTCTCTCTGGACCAGCATGGAGGTGTGGGGCAGGGGGAAAACACACAACTCACATGGCTTTATTGGGAGGGAGATTCTCAGTGGTCCCTCATGAAGTCCTGAGGTTACATCCTAAAGAATTCCCCTCGCTTTATTCTCCAAACTGCTTTTATACGAAAACATAGAGGGGTAAATACATTAGCATTCTGTCACCTAGGTAACAAGGTGAATGGCTTTTAGTCATGTCCACATCTACCTATCTGCTCTGTATGCTAGCTGTCACATAGGTTTGAATCAGCATCTCTATCAGGCATCCTCCAAATTACAAAGAAAGGAGCAAAACAACATCCTGACCTTTTGTTAGGTAGCAACAGCTTGTCTGGAAGGTTATGTGTCTGCCATGGTCTGAGAACTTGGCTGTCACACCATGTAGAAATATGGGCCTACAATCCATTCTCTCTTATTAATTTTAATAAAGCCTGTGCTTCTGCAACAAGACAGAAAAATCAGGCCTGGCTTGGGCAAAGACCTCTACATTTACCCAAATTTTCCCATCTTTGGAACAGGCATTCATATATGCAAGCTCCTGTCTTAGGCATCTGGAAAGAAGAAGCTTCAAACCTGTCATTGACTGCTGAGCCAAACACCAGGGTAGTTCATTAGTTTTGAAAAATAACCATTTCTGGTATATCAAAGGCTTACAGCTGTCTGGAGGTGACTGAGTCGTCTTGAACCTGTGAATTGTAGGAATTGTTCTTATGTCGACCAGACCCCAACACATTTTCTTAATCAAGGTTTCCTTTCCCCAAATGACTCTAACTTGAATCAAATTAACAACAACAAAAAAAAATTAGCCAGTACAAAAAGTTGTTTCCCAAAGCTAAAAAAGCAATAAAAACAGTTGTTGGGAAGAGGAAACTCTCCATCCTGACAGTGATGGACTGTTCATGAGCCAACACCCTTGTTAGGGGGTTTTCACTGCTGCAGCTGTCATTGAACCACCCAAGAACCTGACAGTAACCCCTCAACTGTGACTCTGCAAGTAACTTCAACAAACTCACTGGTTCTGTTAGATTTCTGAGGCATCATAAAGAGACAGAGTCGGAAAGAGACTGAGTTTGACCTTCAACAGATGGTACTGTGTTTATTATTACACACAGCAAGGGGCACCTGCTAACCAGCAGAAATTTGAGGGGCTGCCAGGGTAAACAGCTGGCTGGCAAGTTCCAGGGTAGAGACACGTGGATTTGAAAAATTAAGTAGGAGGAACAGAGATACAAAAGAAGTACAAAGACAGGATAAAATTGGAAGGACTATCTAGTGAATTCTGAATACGCTCATGTTTGTGTGTGTGTGTGTGTGTGTGTGTGTGTGTGTGTGTGTGTACCCCAATCCGAAAGGTGGGAGACTGCTTTAACAGGACACAAAGGACAAGCAGAACAGTTACTTGCTTCAGTACTTGAGACATCAAGCAACTATATCCTTTAGTTAAGTATTCTGTTGTTTAGGCAGGAGATGTAATGACCATACCTTAGGCCAAGCATTCTGCAGCCAACTACTCCCTGGGTCAAGTCTCTTGCCTTATCCTTGAAGGAGCAGTAATAGGCTTGAATTTTCTGACCTTTGGCCAAGGTGGAACAGATCCACCTTTATGGGTCATCTTAATATCCTAAGCAGAAAGAGCAATATTCAGGGTATCACAGTACCTGATTTCAGATTGACGAGATATAAAGTAATAAAAACTATAGAGTACTGGCACAAAAACAGTCACTTGGACCAATAGAATAAAACAGAGGATCCAGAAACTGATCCTCACAGCTATAACCTCCCTATATTTGATAAAGTGTCAAAAATATACTGGAAAAGAGACAAGCTCTTGATAAACAAGGCTGGTGTACTGACTGGCTTTGTGTGTCAACTCGACACAAGCTAACATCATCAAAGGGAAAGAAGCCTCAGCTGAGGAAATGCCGCTGTTGTGAACTATAATCTTAAAATGTGTTACATTTGTTTCTGCTGTGGAACATTTGTGTAATGATGCAAGATGTGTTATATCCTTTTATGTTACATTTGTTTAACTCTGTAAAGCTGTGTTACTGTGCCTGTCTAAAACACCTAATTGGTTTAATAAGGAGCTGAATGGCCAATAGCTAGGCAGGAGAGAGAAGTAGGTGGCCTGCCTAGAAGAAGAATAAATAGGAGGAGAAATCTAGAAAAGAGAGAGAAGAACGAGGAGTGAGAAAAGGAGAGGAGGACATCAGAGACCAGTCACCCAGTCAGCCACACAGTAAGAAGGAAAGAAAGATATATAGAATAAAGGAGGTAAAAACTCCAGAGGAGGGGCTGGAGAGATGGCTCAATGGTTAAGAGCATTGCCTGCTCTTCCAAAGGTCCTGAGTTCAATTCCCAGCAACCACATGGTGGCTCACAACCATCTGTAATGGGGGTCTGGCGCCCCCTTCTGGCCAGCAGGCATACACACAGACAGAATATTGTATACATAATAAATAAATATTAAAAAAAAACTCCAGAGGCAAAGCATAGTTAAAGAGAAATAAAATAATTCAAATTAGAAAAGCTGGCTAAAAACAAGCCAAGGTAAGGCTGGGCATTCCTAAGTATTTATTTGGGAGCTGATGGGCCCCAAAGAGAGAAAAAAAAAGAAAAAGAAAAAGAAAGCAGTTACATGCTTCCATGAGATCCAGTTGTAAGGCATTATTTTCTCAATTACTGATCAGTGTGGGAGAGCTCAGCCATTGTGAGAGGAGCCATCCCTGGGCTGGTGGTCCTGGGATCTATAAGAAAGCAGGCTGAGCAAGTCAGAGGAAGCAAGCCAGTAAGCAGCACCCCTCCATCCCTGCCTGGGACTGGCTGCTCTTGGGGCCCCACTGCCCCCTGCCTACCACCACACGGCCTGCTGCCTGCCACTGCTCGGGGACCTACAGCATTTCTGCCACTGCAGCAGTCGGGGATCCCACAGCATTTTACTTAATCCATTACATTGACTTCCTTCAATAACGAACAGCAATGTGGAAGTGTGAACCAAATAAACCCTTTCCTCCCCAACTTGCTTTTGGTCATGGTTTTTCATCACAGCAATAAAAACTCTAAGACAAATTGGTACCAGCTCAAGGGGTATTGACTGAGCTGACCATGTTTAGGGGAGGACTGTGGCTAGAAGAGTCACTGATACCAGCTCAAGGGGTATTGACTGAGCTGACCATGTTTAGGGGAGGACTGTGGCTAGAAGAGTCACTGAATATTAAGAACTCAGTGGAATATTCTTTAGGAGCTTGGAAGATAAAAATGTTGAGAGCAGTACAGAAGCTGTGTGCTGCAGGAGGTGGAAATGGAGAAGTGACCCAAGCCCACTTCTGGGAGGAGTCCAGAAGATCGTGAGTGGATCCCGGACATCGGAGAGTTGGGATTTTGATTGTGAAGTGAATCCCAGATCGTTGAACATTGAGTATGTATACTGTTGGAATTTGATTTTACTTTGTTCAAATTGTGACAGTGGCATTGTTCTTACCTCTTGAAGAAGGTATTTAATTTAATTTTGATTTTTAAAGGAGCCCACAGATAAAAGACTTGAACTTTTAAAAGAGACTGGCTATTTTAAAGAGACTGAAACCTTAATGTGTTTGAATTTTTAAAGACTGTGGGACTTTTAAAATTATTTATGATTTTAATGTGAGATCTTGGGGATGAATTGCTGGAGACCTGCTTCGGCTGGGGTTCAGGTCCCAAGGAGGTTGTATGGAGTTGGCAGTGGGGGCGCTGGGGGAAGCAGACACGATCTGAGGGTGAATCAGGATGGCTGCCAGTGAGTTTATTGAAAAAGACTACATGGCTATTGCACGAAGGATTAAACTGGAGACAAGGGGCACGTGAGCTGGCGTGTGGCTTAGGATGGGGTTGAGGAATCTAGCACTAACATTGGCAATCAGCTCCGGTTGTCCCTTAAAGGAAGGGACTAAAGTCCATCCTGCTGGAGGTGAGGGTGACTGCGGTAGTAAGCAGGAACTTGCTTAAGGCCCTCCCCAGGGAATGGAGGCCTTATCTGAATGCCTGACCCTGGGAAAAGGAGGGCATCTGGGGACCAGAGGCTATATATACTACTACAATTTAAAAGCAAATTTTATTCCTTAAGGGGATAAGCACTGAGCTATTCCCTATGGTCCTTTGTGTCTTAGTCTTACTAAACAGACCTGTTCCTCTCACAGCTCCCAACAGGGAAGGTCTGAAGTCCTACACTTTCCCATTGTACTGCACCGTTCTGATTTCTCTGTATTTAACTGAACTCTCCCGTCTAATGTTTATTGTAGGAGTTTCATCCTTGGGATTGGGGTGTCTAGTAAATCTCTAACTTTCCTACTCTTGGTATAATTAGGAGGGTACAGTGGGATTTTTGGTTTTGTAGTAGTAGGGCTTTTTTTCCCAAAGAATTCTTTTGTTTAGGGAGGCTACCATTGTGCCCATTTTCATTCTTTACCAAAACCTGCACAAAACTCCCCAAAGGGAAAAGCTTAATAGTGAGAATCATTAGATATGAAAGTTAAACAGTTCTGGAGAAGTGTGGTCTGAAATGGCAAAATGCTAGAACTTTGTCAAGCAGCCATGGTCGCCATGCAGGTCACACCAATGGATAAGAAAGGAAGGGCTGTGCGTTAATAGTAATGTGTTTGTGTGTCAACTTGACACAAGCTGGAGTCCTCAGTGATAAGTGTTTTGAAAGTCCCAGTTGTAGGTTTCTCCACCAATGCAATAAGCCAAATCAAGCTGAATTAATAAGACCAGGTTTAATTTGAGCAAAGCAACTCCCAGGGGATTCTCGGGATGAAAGCAGGAAAGAAATCAGGCTGCTGCTCCCAAGGAGGGGGGCCTTAAATACCCTGTAGGTGTGGTCTTTAAGCAGCTTCAGGGAAGGAGCCACCAATGGTGGGCTTTCTGGGAAAGGGGAGTTTGGAATGGAAGAAGTGGGACCAAGCTCCCACCTGAACATCCTGGTGGGGTTTGGAATGGGGCCCGAGCTGAAAACTTCCCAGCATCCAGAGAGGAAGGAGCCTCAGTTGAGGAAATGCCTCCCTGAGACCCAGCTGTAAGGCATTTTCTCAATAGTGATTGGTGGTGGTACCATACTGGGCTGGTGGTCCTGGGTTCTATAATAAAGCAGGCTGAGCAAGCAATCCCTCCATGGCCTCTGCATCAGCTCCTGCCTCCAGGATCCTGCCCTGTTTGAGTTCCTGTCCTGGCTTCCCTCAGTCCTGAATGCCAATATGGAAGTCTAAGCCAAATGAACCCTGTCTTGTTCTGCTTGCTTTTTGATCATGCTATTTAGTCGCAGCAATGGTGTAGGAGTTCCTTCTGTACTGGGTTGCTTTCATTGGTTAATAAAGAGACTGCCTTGGCCTTTTGATAGGGTAGGACTTAGATAGGCGGGGAAAAGAGAACAGTATGCTGGGAAGAAGACAGAGGGAGAGAGCCACCATGGAGTCAAGATGCTAAATCTTTCCTGGTAAGACCACTACCTTGTGGTGACTTACAGACTATTAGAAATGGGCTGAATTATGATGTAAGAGTAGCCAACAAGAGGCTAGACCTAATGGGCCAGGCAGAGTTTAAATGAATACAG
This sequence comes from Dicrostonyx torquatus, assembly GCA_028555095.1. Taxonomy (NCBI): domain Eukaryota; kingdom Metazoa; phylum Chordata; class Mammalia; order Rodentia; family Cricetidae; genus Dicrostonyx; species Dicrostonyx torquatus. Next base: position 8,189,415 of record JAQHUG010000016.1, on the reverse strand, counting down.
TTTGTGTGCAATTATTTTGAGTTAAGATAGCCAGGTGCCGAGAACGCAGCCTGCTCCAGGAACACACAGCAATAGAAAGCCTCAGTAAGACAGCTGGGAAAACTGGATTTCACAATGGAAAGTGTGAAACTAGATCTAGACTTCTCACCTTACACAAAAAAGCCAACAGAAATGAACAATGTTAGTATAAGAACTGACACCTTGAACCTGAGAGGAAAACATCTCAAGATTTAAGCAGTGGCAAGGCCTTTCTCAAAGGATTCCAATGACACAGAAAATCATCTCAGGCATTTGCAAAGAATTTCAAAGCTTCTCTCGGGCTGGTGAGCAGGCTCTGCAGGGAAAGGCACTTGCCACCAAGCCATGGACTTGAGTTCCATCATCAAGAGCCACCTGGTGTCAGGAATCGTCATCCTCTGCCGTTCATACCTGTGCCTCAGCGTGTACACACACGGACACACACACACTAAATTAAATGTAATAATTTTAAAACTACAAGGTAAACAAAAGCTTCTCATATAAAAGGGAAAGGGGGAAAAGAGAAACCTACTCAATGAAGAAAATGATTAGCAGAGTGAGGAGACAGTCTGAAGGGGGCTCGTTACAGCGTTTAGATGGCCTGAGGGGGATCATCACAGCTATGCTTCAGACAGAGGCCTAATGGCGAAAGTCAACACCAAAATAATCACCTAGTCAATAAATAGGCAAGTGCACTGATATTTTCCAAAAGTACAAACAGCCAGTTAGAAGGCTTAGGAGAGGGGGCCGAAGCTGCACACCCAGCACCGAGACACTAGAGGCAGGCCGATCCCTGTGAGTTCCAGGAAAGCCAGGGCTAAATAGAATAAAGAGATCTTGTCTCAACAATTAAAATTAAAAAATAAATCTATGAGGTAGAAAACAATTTGAAAAAAAATGACTGAAAACTTCATTTGATGGGAAGCATTTTGTGCGCCCAAGAACCTCAGTGAACAATGTTACAAGGTTTTACAATTGTAGCTGCCTTTCCTTTCTGGTGCTATTTTGTGTTCTTGGGATTAGCCATTTCTTTTTCCCCCCACTGGTAATATTATTATTAGTAGAAGTAGTATAAATAGATTCTTCAGTTATCCTTAAATGCAACACAAATTTGACTTAGTATTTTTTTTTACTTCTTTTGTTTTGGGGGAGATTATAAGAATGGGGGGGTGTTGGAAGGACTGGGAAGTGAATAGAATCAGGGTGTATTGCATGAAATTTCCAAATAATCAATAAAAAACATCAAGTTAAAAACAGGAAAAAATAGATTCTTCTCTTATACAATACATCCCAAGCACAATTTCCCTCCTGCCACTCTTCCCAGCCCCCCACCTCCCCTCTCCCTCAGATCCATGTCCCTTCCATTTCCCTTCAGAAAGGAGTAGGCCACCTGGCAGTGGTGGCGCACGCCTTTAATCCCAGCACTCGGGAGGCAGAGGCAGGCGGATCTCTGTGAGTTCGAGACCAACCTGGTCTACAAGAGCTAGTTCCAGCTCAGGCTCCAAAGCCACAGAGAAACCCTGTCTCGAAAAACCAAAAAAAAAAAAAAAAAAAAAAAAGGAGTAGGCCTCCAAGAGACAACCACCAAACACAGCAAAACAGATACAGTAAGACAAAACTAAAACCTTCATATCACGGCTGAACAAGGCAACCCAATAGAAGGAAAGGAGTCCCAAGAGCAGGCAAAAGAGTCAGAGATACACCCGCTCCCGCTGTTCCAAGTTCTACAAAAACACCAAGCTAACGGCCACAACATGTACATAGGGACCTGGTGTAGACCCACACAGGCCCACTGCTTGCCTTACGCCAAAATCTGATCACTCACTAAATAGCTTTGTGTACAAAGAACCTCCATTAGCGAGTCAGCCAAGTTCAAAGAAAATGCTGGGACACCATTAAAAAAAGCTAACAGGTAAGCTTTTAATTATCATATGAGAATGCTTAGAGTAGACCCGGGCAGCAATTCCGTCTTGAGAAAACTTTCATTTGATTTTTTTTTATTCCCTTCTAATAGTAACATGCTTACTTCTATCTAGTTCAACCTGAAACTCCCTGCCAGTTATTTAAATCATTTCTTGACAGTTCAGTTAGATTAGGTGGTTTGCAAATTTCATCTCGAGAAATTTCTCTGCTTAGGCTCCTGCCGTACAGTGAGCCAAGCCACCACCTGCCCCCACACCTGTGGTTCTGGGTGTCTCTCTCTCCGAATGCTCCCTGTGGAGCCTCTTATCTCCAGACCTTCTGAGGAACTGTCTGCTTCTTACTCGGTTTTCTCGTTTTTGTAGATTGCATTTTTTCCTGTGTTTCCCCAGTAAATGGTGTATAGGTTATCTGAAAGCTTGCCAAAAACCTTTCGTCAGCTGTTCCCAAAATGCCTGCTCCAGCCTTTGCTTCTTGTCTGTCGTTACTTCTGTACTCTTACCGCATTTTTTTCAAATGGGGGTTTCTTCTTGTTTGTGTCTTTGTTGTATTTTTTGAGACAGGGTCTCTCTGTATAGCCCAGCCTAGCCTTAAACGCTCAATCTTTCTACCCAAGCTTCCTACTGCTAATATTACATGCAAATGCTGCCACATTGGCCTATATCCAAACACTTCCCAGCATTTCTGCCAACAATATGAGCTGTGGCTCTCCATAGACCCCACTGCTGACCCATGTCCTTCTGCCTGATGGACACTGCACACACCACTCTGGCGCTTTGTTTGGCATTTCCCTGGCCACTAGTGAGGTTGAGAGTCTATCGTGTACTTATTTGCTGCTGGAATTTGCCTCCTTATGAATTGTTTTTTCATACCTGGTTCCCTTTTTTTTAGCTGTTTTACAGTTCTTAGTCTGTAAGGACTGTCCTGACTACAGGGACTCGCCTGCCCAAGTGTAGCTTGGCCTTCAACTTGTCATAAGGTACTTTCTTATAATTTTCCCACCAGTACTTTTATATTAGGTGGAAATATAAAATATATACATAGACAGAGTCTCTGTCACTCAGGGTGAACGCAAACCTGCTTCAGTCTCCCCAGGGCAGACATCAGAGTTGTGTGAACTCAAACCTTCTGACTCCCCGGTGCTGGCATCAAAGTTGTGTGCCAACACAACTGGCCTCAGGTGGCTGTTTCCTGACATTTCACTGAGAGTAGAGGGAAGCTGGTCTGCTTCTCTTTTTTTTTTCTTTTTTTGTTTGTTTGTTTGTTTTTGGTTTGGTTTGGTTTTGATTTTTGTCATCTGTTTCTTGGTTCACTGTGTGCATCAATTTTTATATTAAGATCACATTATGTATAACATGACAGAGACAGAAGGATGCCTCAGTCTTGCTAGCCAATTAGTCTGTTCAATCAGTGAGCTCCAGGTTCAGTAAGAGACCCCGTCTCAGAGAACTAAGGCAGAGAAATCATTGAGAAACTGATGTCAAGATGTCAACCTGTAACTTACACATACATTCTCTCTCTCTCTCTCTCTCTCTCTCTCTCTCTCTCACACACACACACACACACACACACACACTAAAATAAAATTTAAAAGTAAAAAAGATCATGCTGCCTCCCTAAAATAAGAGTTCCCATCATCTGCTGTACCCTAGAGTAATGTAGATTATCCTAGGATACCTTCCTTCTTTTCTCCACTGGACAACTCAGAAGGGGTGTCACCTCCTTTGGGATGTGATCCCTACACTTAGAACCTTAGCAGATCTCACATATATAAGTTCTAAGTTTGGTGCCTTTGTTTTGTTTGTTTGGTTTTAGTTTCCAGACAGGGTCTCTCTGTGTAGCCCTGAATGTCCTGGAGCTCTCTCTGTAGACCAGGCTGACTTCATAGACCCACCTGCCTCTGCCTTTTGAGTGCTGAGATTAAAGGCATGTGCCACCACAAACTGGCATTACTTTTGTTTTTATCCCTTTTCAAGACAGGGTTTCTCTGTATAACGGTCTTGGCTGTCATGGAACTTGCTTTGTAGACCAGGCTGGCCTTGAACTCTTTGAGATCTACCTTCCTCTGCCTCCCAAGTGATGAGATTAAAGGTGTGTGTCACCACCATCTAGCCTGTTTTTATCATTTTATTTGAAGGGATTCTTGAATCGTCAAAACCTGCTGCCTTTAAAAGTAATTTTTAAATAATTTATTTTTATTTTATATACATTGGTGTTTTGACTGCATGTATGTCTGTGTGAGGGTCTCAGGACCCCTGGAACTGGAGCTACAGTTGTGAGCTGCCATGTGGATGCTGGGAATTGAACCCAGGTCCTCTGGAAGAGCAGTCAGTGCTCTTAACCACTGAGCCATCTTTCCAACCCCCATAAGTATTTTTTTAAGGTCAATCCTGCCTGACCTATAACTCGCTATGTAGACTAGTCTCTCCTCAAACACAAGACCCACCTTCCGATGCTTCCAGAGTGCTGAGTGTCACAGGGGTGCATGTGCCCCCATACCCACCTGATGGTTTTATAACTATGGAAGGGGAGGGGGGCATATGGGGGGAGAATGGAAAGAGAGGAGGGAGGGGAAACTGTGGCCAGTATGTAAAATAAAAGACAATAATAATAATAATAAATAAATTTTAAAAAATATGACCAAAACCAAAAACGCACACAAAAATAAATAAATAAACAAATGAATGAATAAATAAATAAAACAAAAAGTTATATAGCTCAAGCTAAATGAAGAGCCAAGGGTCAAGCTCAGGTGTTTTATGACTTTCTCATCCTTGTCACCACGGCCCAGGGACAAGGCAAATGCAACGCCCACTGCCTTCTCCTAATAGCTGGGGTCTGTTGGCACAGGGTAGAGTCAGTTTCCACCGGTTCCTTGCAAGGAAGTCAGACTCCTGGGGTGCAGCTTGTGATTTATCTCTGTTCTCTTCTTCCTTGCAGTAGAAAACGTGCCCACATTTAAACCTTGGTGTTTCCTTTCTCTGGAATTTACATGGGCAACAGACAGAGATTCTAGGGGCAGCAAGACAAACGGGATTTGAAGCCAGCTTCCACCGTGGTGCTGGCTTATGGGTAGCTGCAGGGACTAATTTTCTCAGCTGTAAAAGAGGGCTATACAGAGCTCCAAAATGTTGAAGACCTCAGAGCAGATTCTCCATAGACATGTCCTGCTTGTTCTCACCCCACCTCTAACAGGAGGGAACTGAGCTTCACTGAATGGGCTGGAGGTGGGAGGTACCCCCAAATTTAATAAAGAAAGTAGATTAGTACTCAGAGGTAATCTAGCTGGGATAGATGTGGGATGAGCCTGGTACTGCAGATGGAGAAACTGAGGTGTGGGGAGATAAATTGCTTGCTGAAGGTCACACAGCTTCAAAGTGTTGAATCTTCCTGTTGAATCCTCCATCATGGGCTGTGTTCCCCGTGAACCTGAGCGTCTCTCAGCCTTCAACAACCACCTACACCACTAGCTTCTGCATGCCCTGACACTTTTCCTACTGCCCCGGACATGACTCACCGGCTGCCTGGCTGCCTCCCTTGGGGAGGCTTCCCCATGACTGCCTGTCAGTTCCCTTCTTACTCTTTTCTTGGTTCCCACCCCTCCCCCACTTGGGAGCAGCTTCTCACACCTGCTGTGGATTTAGGACTGAGGGCAGAGACACTGGCAGCAGGCAGGGCTCCTGCAGGAGGTCAGAGGCCTGATCCTAAAGTGGCAGCAAGGGACCAAGGAGCACACTATCCCTGAAGCACCCCGTAGGTCCCTCATTCTGGGAGACAACAGACAGCCTCTAAATTCCTGTCCGCTGAGAACAAGTCTATGCTTCCTGGAAAGATCCTGTCTCAAAAAAAAAAAAAAAAAAAAGAGAGAGAGAACTGAGCCGGGTGGTGGTGGTACACCCCAGAGGCAGGTGGATCTCTGAGTTCAAGGCCAGCCTGGTCTACAGAGCGAGTTGGACAGCCATAACTACACAGAGAAACCTGTCTCAAAAACATAAAGCAAAAGACAGCAAATTGTTAGGTAATTTACAAGATGCTACTTACGTAATCCGTAAAATGCCCTTGTCCACAAGTTACATTCCAGGACTGCCAAAGGCTTCTTGAAACCATGCATCATGCCAAGAACCGAAGTACGCCAGAGTCCATCTCAAACTGAGCCGAGCCAGCTACTAAGTGGGTTACAGGAGCCATCATTGTCCGCAGTTGGACAGGGCAGGGCAAAATCTATTCAGAATGGCATCCATTTAAAAATTATGAGCTGCTTGTTTCTAGAATTTTCTATTTAAGGGGCTGGAGAGATGGCTCAGAGGTTAAGAGCACTGCCTACCCTGAGTTCAATCCCCAGCAACTACATGGTGGCTCACAGCCATCTATAAACAGATCTGGTGCCCTCTTCTGGCCTGCAGACACACACACAGACAGAATATTGTATACATAATAAATAAACCTTAAAAAAAATTTTCTATTTAATATTCTTAGATCAAGTTTGCCAGAGGTGACTTTAAACGGCAGACTCTAAATGGCAGGTAAGGAAAAAATATGTAAAAAGTGAAAAATGCCAGCTGCAAATGGTACAGAACTACACCACTTGTGTAAAAAATAAGGGGTGGGGAGTAAGCACTCATGTGCATTGCTTCTATAGTCAAAGAAAATCCAGACTTTTTTTTTTCGTTCTGTTATTGTTGTATGAAACAGAATTTATGTAGTGCAGGTTGGCCTCAAACTCAATCATTCTGCCTCAGCATTCTGAGTATTGAGCTTACAGGCATGAGACAATGTACCTGGGTTACTGTAAAGTATTTTTAATATTTATTTATTTGCTTATTGAGACAGTATGTGTGTTTACACATTTCACCACAAGAGTGTGGACATCGCAAGACAGTTTGCAGGAACCAGGTCTCTCCTACCATATGGGACCTGAGGTCATTGGACATGGCAGCCATCTCACTGGACAGTTATTTGATAACTAATAACATCAGCTGTGCCTTGGGAGAGGGACTTGGTTGTTAGGGATAGAATGGGAGGGAAAATTCTTTTCCATGGACAGCTGACCCTCAGAATCCTGGTTCCAGGACCCAGAAGACACCGAAGTCTTTGGTGTAAAGTGGCCTACAAAGTCCTCCTGGGTGCCTTAACTCAACTGTGGAATATTCATAGCACCTCCTCGTTGTGGTCAATCTTCATGGCCAACTTAACAGGCCTTAGAATCACCATGGAAACACACAGACTCCAGCTGTGTCTACAAGGGTGTCTCTAGAAAGGGTTACGGAGGGAAGCGAAAATAGGTCATGAATGAGGGTGGCATTCCTCCCACTCCGCTTTCTGACTATGGATGCCATGGGAGCATCCTCCTACCTCACCCTCCTACCGCCATGACTTCCCACCACGAAACAGTTACCCTCAAACTGTAGCCAAAGCAAGCCCTTCCTTCCTGAAGCTGCTTTGCCAGGTATTTCAGTCACAGTAAGGACAGAAAGTAACTACAATGAAAATGCTATTACATAGATGCCGGGCTGTGTGGTTGAGGAGATAGCGCTGGCAAGAAAAACTGCGCGTGCTCAGTACGGAAGCACTCTCTTCTCCAGATAGCTGCTTCTCTTTGTTTTGTGCAGCCCTAGCTGGACTGGAACTCATGAAGACCAGGCTGCCCTTGAATTCACAGAGCTGTGGCTGCCTCTGCCTCCAGAATGGTGGGATTAAAGGGGTGCCTCTTCAGACATTTTCAAGGCTGGCTGCACCCATGGGTGCATGGCTAGAGAACACCATTTGGCACCTTTGCAGCCACAGCAATGCACTGCCAAGTTTATAAAACCATTACATTTTATTGAAAATTGAAATGAAAACAAACCAGTACATGCACACGCGAGGCTACAGGCCACCGTGAGATGGTCCACATCTGTGTGAGCCAGAGGTGAAAGGCCTATGAAGAAACGTGTGCTCCAAATGGTGGCCACAGCAGACAGCCTGTGGTTGCCCTCTCCTTGGCCCGAGCACTTCCTCCTTAGTAACAGAATTCTGTTTGTATTTGAGGTTGCTATGGGGCCAGATTCAGAAACACAATTCCAAGTATCTTTACAATGACAAGTGGCCCTGACCTCAGTTGTGGCCTCCCTGAATGAAGGAATAAAGATTCTTCATTATTTCTCTGACAGGCCTCAAGCTGGTGGGAAGGGTCCCACCTTTTCCTCCCCCTTTTCTTCTCAGGGAACATAGACCGTGCACTGGCTGCCACCTTGTCACTGTGAGAACTAAGAACCAGGGTGTGAGGCAGAGAAGCAAAGTACTCTGGGTCCCAGATGCTGCCAAGCCCCCTGCCCTCCCCCAAGCAGGGAGTTACTGTGCCAGAAGGTGCATCATTCCTGCAGCAGACACTGCAGGTTTACATGCGGATCGTGACAATTTTCTGGAATATAGTAGCAAAGCATTTCATTTAACAAAATCTGCATAATGGTTTCCAATGCATGATAATACAGAGAACAAAATACTCTTTCTATTCTTCTTTTTTCTTTCTGTTCTTTTTTAGACAGAGTTCTTCAGCAACTTTAGAGCCTGTCCTAGAACTTACTCTGTAGACCAGGCTGGCCTTGAACTCACAGAGACCCAACTACCTCTGCCTCCCAAGTGCTGGGATTAAAGGCATGCACCACCACTGCCTGGCTAACATTTTTCTCCCAAAGTCCCAGATGCTTCCCTTCAATGCACTTTAATTTAGTCAAGAAATATAATCTATTGTTTTGTTTCTGCTACTGTGGTAAGATCTCTTGCCTATACTAATATTTAATTTTAAGGCTGGGCCATGGCTCAGTGGAAGAGTAGCAAATGAGAGGACCTGGCTTCCATATCCAGCAGCACGAGAAAAAGTTGATGGATAATGCACTGAAGCCAGGCACAATGCCAGCAACACACCCACAAGCCCAGCACTTGGGAGACTGAGGATGAGAACCACAAGGTTGAAGCCAGCCTGGGCTACAGAGAGACTCTCAAAAACTGAAAGTAAAAATAAGAGCAAAGTAGGCTATTTTGTGAGCATGTATGCATTCCGTTACTATATGTTTATGCTCTGATGAATCATAGTAATTTTTAAATCTTTAATTCATACAAAAATCAATGTTAAAAATTAAAGGGGGGAGAGATAAGTCAGCAGCTAAGAGCACCTGCTGCTCTTACAGAGAGCAGAGCTGGTTCCCAGCACCCACATCAGGTGTCTCATAACTTCTTGTAACTCCAGCTCCAGAGAATCCAGCACCTCTGGATTACCAGTTGTAAACCAGGGTTACACAATGAGATTTTGTCTCAAAAGAGAGAAAATGAAGGAGAGGGAGGAAGGGAGGGAAGGAGGGAAGGAGGAAGGTCAGGTGGAGGGAAAGAGGGAGGGAGGGAGGACAAAGGGAGGAAAATGGTGGGGGGCAGGGAAACAAGCATCAGCAAGATGTTGAGAACCTGGAAGCTGTGTGTGCCATTGATGAAAATGCAGGGCAGAATGGGCACCGTGGAAAACAGTCTGCGTGGCCTGAAAGAATTTAACATCTGACTTGCGTATGATCCATCCATTCTATTTCTGGGAGTATGTGCAAAAGAAAGGCAAGGCTTCAAACAGATGTGTGCACTCTGAGGTTCACAGCACCATCACTGACACAAGAGCAGGGCCACCTACGACACGTGAGTGGATAAACGAAACAAGGTCTGTCTACTAAGCATGGTGTTATTCAGCCTCTGGAAGGAAAAACTGAGCAAAGTGGCCTGTGACTCAGGAGGCTGAATAGCAGGATCACTTGAGACCAGCCTCAACAAAAAAGAACAAAATTGTCATACATACTACAGCATGGGTGAATCTTAAGGACGTTATGAACCCAGTCATAAAACAACCAAAAATGAAAACAGAGTGGAGAGGGGAAGTGGGACATTGGTTAAGAGTACAGTTTTCATTTTGCAAGATGAAAGTATTCTGGAGATCAATCTGCCCCTCCGCAATGCGAGCATACCCAGTGCTGCTGAGTTTACATATGGTTGAGCTGGTGATCTCATGTCCCATGGGAGCTTCTCTTTGTTACAGTCTTTAAAAACCAAGCACTTGAGTAGCCTGCCACTTTCACTGTTTCATGGATGTCTTCCCAGTCTGGGCTTGTCCCACCTGCTAGAGCTGGAAGGCTGTGAAGCTCAGGGGCCTGCCTTTTTTCCCTAATGATTTATTTTAAATTAACGAATGTGTTTTGCCTTCACTTACATCTATGCAAGTGTGCCTGCTACCCTCGAAGTCAGAGAATGCCAGGGTCTCCTGGAACTGGAGTTACAGATGGCCATGAGCCACCACGTGGGTGCTGGGAATGGAATCTAGGTCCTGGTAAGAGCAGATCCTGATAATTGCTCTTAACTGCTGAGCCATTGCTCTAATCTGCCAGGGGTTTGGTTTGGTTTTGTATTTTTTTCTAGACAGGGTCTATGGCTGTCCTGGAACTCACTCTGTAAACCAGGACGGCCTCAAACACAGAGATCCTCCTGTCTCTGTCTCTTGAGTGCTGGGGTTAAAGGTGTGCTCCACCACTGCCCGACTAGTCTACCAGCATTTAAAAGCAGTTTATTTTTTTGCTTACTTGCACCGACAGTGTTGGAGACTGGACACGGGCTCTGGTGTGCCAGGCAAGTGCTGTGCCACTTGAGCTGTTTGAACAAAAGCAGCCTCCATCCTTTTTTGTTTGTTTGTTTGTTTTTGTTTGTTTTTTGTTTTTTTCGAGACAGGGTTTCTCTGTAGCTTTGGAGCCTGTCCTGGAACTAGTTCTTGTAGACCAGGCTGGTCTCGAACTCACAGAGATCCGCCTGCCTCTGCCTCCCGAGTGCTGGGATTAAAGGCGTGCGCCACCACCGCCCGGCAGCCTCCATCCTTTTGAACTATTCCTCCAGCACTATTGGCTGAGCTCCGTCCGACTCTTTGCCACACTCTATGTGGACTCCTGGAGTGGCACTGGAGAACACGCAGCACACAGTCCAGAGAGACAGAGTCAAGGCAAGGCTGCATCACAGAGTTAGGGACTGAGGGTGGAGCTCAGGCACAGAGCACGTCCTTAGCATGTGTAGAGCCCTGGAACCCGGCACTGATACTGGAAGAATAAGAACATTATGAAGCCAACCCCATGGTGTAACAGGATACAGGGGCACTTGGAGAGGGAAAGGATTGTATGAAGGGACATTTTCAGGCCAGATCCAAGTGACTGAAGGCGGCCAGAACGTCAGACAGAGAGAGCAGCCGTGTCTGAGCTGGCAGGGACTGGGAGGCAGCAAGAGTGATTTGGGGAACAAGTGGGAGGCAGGTGGTGGAAACACTGCCAGCAGCCCCACATGCACGAGTCAGATGAGAAGCCATCGAGGTAGGACTGTGAGTCCCAGGGCCACACACTGAGATTCTGGAGGGGGAGCAGGGAGTGCCCATGACAAGAAAAGGAGAAAAGCTGGCCTGTTACTAAGCCTCCCTGAGCTCAGCTTTTACCTCAGCATTCACTATAATGATGAGAAAAAACACCTGTCCGCTCTGTCTTCCGTCTCCCCAGTGGGTGCGCTGGGGCCCAGAGACCGGAGGGGAAAGCAAAGCTGGGGCAGAACAAATGCCTGCAGGGTGGGGTGGGAAGTCTGGGGGAAGGGCACCCCAGTGTTGATGGTCTTTGCTTATGTGAGAGAAACCCCGTAGTAGGATGGGAGTGGGACCTAGTCCGGGCTCAAAGGAATAACACAGGGGATCCGAGGGAGACAGGAGTCACACTGAGCCCATGACCTTGTAGCAGAGTTGCGGGTGTCTGGGCTAGCAACAGCAGCCACTACTTGGTGCGACCGCCCCTGCCTCCTGCTCGCATGATCCCCATGCCTGCCCAGGGCCCCCAGTGCTTTTCTAGCTTTAGACAACCCCAGCTGGTTTCTTCAGCTGCCACAGGAACTTGGAAGGACCTGAATGGTCTCCCTGCCATAGCTGCTGAGGTCCCAACTGGGCCACTGACTGGTCATGTGGACTTGGATCAGTGAAGCCAGGCTCTGTCTGGTGGGTCTGAAACATGCCCAGTCAAACAAGGGTTCCCAGTTATCAATTGACTGACAAGTACCTAAATCCCAGTTTCTGAGCCGGCAAGATGGCTCAGAAGGTAAAGGCACTGGCTGCTAAGGCTGGCAACCTGAGCTTGTTCCCCACCACGCACACAGTAGGAAAACTCCTTCCCACAAGTGGTCCTCTGCCTTCCACAAACATGTCATGTGCACTTGAGTAGAGTCAATCAACCAACCAGTGCAAATTGTTTTTAACATTTCAATCCAGTGCTACTGATGGGTAGAGCATGCATCGGGGTGTGAGTCCGGGGTCCCGCTGGCGGCCTGAAATCAGCCAGTCAAATGCATCCAGTCACAGCTAGCCATGTCCACAGCTGCCTGTACTCAATTTTCAAACTATTCGTCTTTAAAGCAGCCTCCTTTGGGGCTGGAGAGATGGCTCAGCAGTTAAAAGCACTGGCTGCACTTGTAGTGGGTTTCACTCTGCACACCCACACGGCAGCTCCCTCACAGCTGTCTGGAACTCTGGTCCAGGAAATCCAGTGCCCTCTTCTGGCCTCCACAGCTACTGTATACGTGTGGTGCATTTACACACTTGCCGGCAAACACTCAAATAAATAAGATTTATTTATTTTTCTTTCTGGCTTTTTGAGACAGAGTGTCTCTACATAGGCTATCTTGGAATTTACTATGTAGACCAGACCTTGAACTCACAGACCTCTGTCTCCCAAGTGCTGGGATTGAAGGTCTGTGCCACCACGACCAGAAATAAAATATTATTAAATTTTTTATTCAAAAGAGGTTATAGCTTGATCCTGTCTGAATACATAAATAAACAAACAACAATAGACCGGCTTAGAGCCAACCAGACTTTGGTAAAAACCAATTTAATGGGATCAGATTCCTGTCAGGAGGCATCCTGGTGCTGTGACCGTAAAGTCGCTCAAACTCTCTGTGCCTCAATTCCCACACTTTCTAAATAGAGTTAATAAAAGAAGCTACCTCGGAGTTACAAGACAAAAGCAGTGGGACATGTCACAAAGTGCCACCAAAGTAAGTTCACCACAGTGAGAGTGGGAAGATTGAGGGGAAGGTTTGGGAGGAGGTCCGGACCTCTCTCCTGCTCCATGAACCTCTCCTCTGACCCCCTGGAGGCTCAGCTGACCAACCCCCTTCCCCAAGGGTCTGATCACCTACCCTCAATTGTTACAGTCAGGCCCCTTGACTTAATTCTCACATGACCAACTGGTAAGGAGGTGGGTTCGATGGGCCCCATCCACAGAGGGAAGAAGGAAGAGCTGCAGGAGGTTGGTGGCAAGACCCCTCTGTGTGCTTTGCATGGGAGCTAAAAGATGCTGTGTTCCCGCCCCTCCCCCTCCCAGCACCCCCAAGGCATTATCTCCAGGCAGCAGCAGCAGCTGAACCTCCTGGTATCTCTCTGATCCCCCAGATTTCCGGTTCCCCAAAGACAACTCAGGATGTGGGGAAGGAGGGGCAGGGAGAGGAGGAGGAGACCGAGCAAGAGAAAGATGAGAGAGAGAGAGAGAGAGAGAGAGAGAGAGAGAGAGAAGAAGGAGGAGGAGGAGGAGGAGGAGGAGGAGGAGGAGGAGGAGGAGGAGGAGGAGGAGGAGGAAGAGGAGGAGGAAGAGGAGGAAGGAGGAAGGAGGAGAAAGATGGAATGAACATTATCAAGGGACAGTGACAGACACACCAGAGGGAAAATGCAAGACAGAAGCAGACAGACAGAAAGACAGTTGAAAAGACAGAGAGGAACAGACAAGAGGCATGTCATTCCTGTCATTCCAGCATTATGGAGGTGGATGCAGAAGGATCAAAAGTCCAAGGTTGCCAGGCTTGGTGGTCACCTTTAATCCCAGCACTAGAGAAAGAACAAGCAGATCTCTACGAGTTCAAGGTCAGCGTGGCTAACGCAGAGAGTTCAAGCCAGCCAAAGCTACATAGTGAGAGCCTCTCTCAAACAACAACAAAACGTTCCAGGTCGGTCGTCATTGTCCTCAACTACACAGTGAAGTTAAGGACCAGCCTGTACTTAAACAGACTCAAAGGGAAAAAAGGAGATCGAGTCAGAAAGGCGACACGCATACAAAGGGAGACAGAGGCAGAGGCGGGGACGTGAGAATGAGGCAAAACTGAAAGCAGTCTGTGGGAGAGGGCGAGAGGAGGGCTTGGTGTGTGGGGTGTTGCAGGGACCCAGAACAGAGAGAAAATTAGTAAGCTTGTGAGCTTGGTGGGAGAGGGTGAGAAAGGCTCAGTACCTACCAGGTATGCGAGGAGGAGGGGTGGCTGGCCCAGAGGCTAAGCCAGAGGGCAAGAACCTGTCACCTTCTTCCTCAAGGCACTAGGGACCTGTCAGTGCCACTCCTCCTTCCCCATCCCTGGTTCTGATGCTCTAAGTACCCACCCCACTGAGCTCACACAGCCACTTCCTAGAGAAGTCCAGTCAGGGACGCACAACACAGAGGGGGAGGGTCTGGGAAGGCACTCCCAGGCACAAGTCAGTGAGTGTGGTGACTGAGAAAGAGGAGATCAAAATGAGACTGACCCGGAACTATTGCTGGAGGGAGAGCCACAATCCCGACTAAGCCTGGCTGCTCTCTCTGAGCCTCAATTTGCCAACAGGAGCATAGAGAAGCCATCCAAGGATAACCCTCTGAACAGGCTATAATAAAGCACAGGGCCCTGAACGCAGCATCTGGCAGGTGCCTGAAGCCCCAGCCCTTGCTTGCAGCTGATGCCCCCACAGTATCCTGTCTGTGAGGCGAGACACTTTCATTTACAAACGGCAGATACACAGCTGAAGCCCATCTAGACCAAAGGAGGGTGCTGGAGAACCATGTCCAACGGCTGGGCCTGACCTCTTCCCAAGGTGGACCCAAGCCCCAGTGGAGCTCTCAGCAACCTGCTGCCCTCACTCGCGATGTAGTCCCTTGCTGCCTATTCTCTCGTGATGGTCCCTTGAAACTCCAGGCCTGGGCCCTGTTGAATGGTCTCCGGGTGAAAGAGTGTCTTCTGGTGTGTCAGGCAGAACCAGCTGATTGTAGTTACTCTTTTGTTTTGCCCTGCTTTTTCCTTGCCAACATCTAACGGTACACCGCTCCCCTTCCTCTACCTCCCAGCAAACAGTGTTTCTGTTAATAACTGTGGAATGAGCTATGTGACAGTAAGAAAACCATTTAACCATAAAACCTTTTTTTAAAAAAGCCGGTTTCCTTGTCTACAGAATGTGGCTCCATTGAGTGCAGCAGGAGTGGTGTGGCTCACACATCTCTGCAGCAGAGCACCTGGTTTTCTTCAGATGCCTGCTCATTTCCAGTCCCTTTGAGTTCGGGGTAGAATATAGAACATGGCGAACCTAGCCAGTCAGCACAGGGGAGTTCTATCAGCCCGTGATTGGTTCAGGAGAGTCATGTGTCCTGATAGAGTTCAATAAGAACAACTCAGCCTGGTGATAGCTGACGCTCCTTTAATTCCAGCACTCAGGAGGCAGAGGCCAGCGGATCCCTGTGAGCTTGAGGCCAGCCTGGTCTACAGAGCGAGTTCCAGGACAGCCAAGGCTACACTGAGAAACCCTGTCTCGAAAAACCAAAAACCAAAAAACCAAACAAAATTTTAGTGGTTTTGCTGGAGAGGCCGAGACATATTTCATGGGCTCTGGGAAGGATATGGTACTCAGAGCAGACAGAACCATCACCTGACCGCACGAGAAAAGCTGTGAGGGGACGGCTGAGCGGGTAAATTGCTTACTCTAAGTGTGAGGGCCTGAGTTCAGATCCCAGGAGATGTGGTGGCAGACTGGTGACTCTGGAAGGCAATGATCAACCACGCTCTC
Organism: Dicrostonyx torquatus; assembly: GCA_028555095.1. Classification (NCBI taxonomy): domain Eukaryota; kingdom Metazoa; phylum Chordata; class Mammalia; order Rodentia; family Cricetidae; genus Dicrostonyx; species Dicrostonyx torquatus. The sequence goes on along the minus strand of JAQHUG010000016.1, from coordinate 8,173,604 downwards.
CTGGTGCCTCCCAGCCAGAACCTACCAATCACTGTGGTCCCTGAATTATATGGTCACTTCTCTGCTAGCCCACCGCCTGCTCCTGAACGCCTACCTCAAAGCCATCTGCCTCTCCTAGCCAGCCTCCAGAGTTGCTGAAACACAAACTTGGCCCTGTCATCCTGGCCTCCCAGTCTCCAGGGACCATCCATGGCCTCAGGATGAAGCTGTTGGCCTGCTCAGTCCCTCTGTCCACCCTTATGTCTGTTGTGGAATAATCTTTTGTATGCTGTGGAAATGTATCACTCCGATTAGTTTACTAAGAAGCTGAATGGCCAAAAGTTAGGCAGGATTTCCAGGCACAGAGGATGCTGGGAAGAAGGTGAGGTCACAAGGAGACACAGGAAGCGTGACGTGTCGGAGATGAGATAACAAGCCATGAGCCACGTGGCAGCACTTAATAGAAATGGGTTAATTTAAGTTCGAAGAACTAGTTAGAAACAAGCCTAAGTTATCTGCCAAGCTTTCATAAATAATAATGTCTTCTGTCTTAGTTTGGGAGCTGGCTGACAAGATAGGAAAAGACTAGCTACTACACATGTCTGTGCTTTCTCCAGTATCCTAACGCAGTATTTCCTTAGCTCTTCAAGTTCATCTCAGGGCTTTCGTATATGTTGCCCATAAAGCCTGGAGCATCTTGGGCAATTCGTCCAATTGTCACAAATCAATCAGTGACGCTCTGTCCTGTGGCTGATTATGCCACACACTTCCTGTCCACCATTCCTGGGCCTTCCTTGATCTTGTTTTTGTTTTGTATTTGATTATTTGGTTCGTTTATTTTGTTTTTCAGACAGGGTCTAGCTAGTAGCCCTAGCTGACCTGGGACTTGCTATGTAGATCAAGCTGGCCTTGAACTCACTGGCTCTGCCCGTGAGTTAAAGACACACACCATCATGCCCCAGGCCCTTGACTTTAATTATTATGAAATCATCCAGATCTGAAAACATTTCAAATTTTTATCAAATAATTATCAAACACCTTTGGAGCCCCCCCCATTACAATGTTTTGGGGGAGGCAATGACAGAGCTCAGACCTCGCCACATGCACAAGTACCAAGTACGGTACCACCGATTTCCCCAGGCCAGACTGCACAGTTCACTGAGGCCTTTGTTGAACTCCCTCCACTGAAGGTGCCGCTGTCTTGAATTTCGTATTCACTCCTATACCTGCCTTGCTATACCACATGTGTGTGTCCCTGAGCAACACATACAGAGAACACCCCTAAACCCAAACATCTGAAACCCAAGATACTCCCAAATATAAAACATTCCAAGTGTTGACATGACATCCTGAGCAAAAAATCTACTTCTGACTTCAAAGGGTAGGTTTCAGTCAAATGTAGGTGCATTCAAAATAATGGATAGAGCTGCTCTCAGGACTATGTGTATAAGGTGCATATAAAATGTAAGAACTCCATGTTTAATAATAGTAAGGTCCAAGCAGAAGCAGATGGCTCTCTATGAGTTCAAGGCCAGAGCTCCAGGGCAGTCAGAGCCCAACAATGAGACCCTGTCTAAACAAATGAATCCAAGTCAGTGTGAAGCACTGGCAATAAACCCACACCCCATTTCAGTTCTTTAACTACCTTCACATGGCTCCCTGGTCTGCCTCGATGTATGCACATTCTCTCAATGGTGTCACTTTCCTGTTGATGGGCCTGCCTTGTCCTGCTGCTGGCATGCCCCTAGTGATGGCGTCTCGCACCAGTGACAATCTCCCACCAATGACAACATCCCTCCAGTGATGGCATCCCACGCTAGTGATAGCCTCTGACACCAGTAATGATGGCACCCCACCAATGACAACATCCCTCCAGCAACGGCCTCCCACTAATGACAACATCCCTCCAGTGCATCCTCCCACTAATGATAACACCCCTCCAGTGCATCCTCCCACCAATGACGACATCCCACCAGTGCAGCCTCCCACCAATGATGACA
>JAQHUG010000016.1:8156937-8170884 GCA_028555095.1 Dicrostonyx torquatus | reverse complement strand
ATGACGACATCCCTCCAGTGAAGACCTCCCACCAATGACGACATCCCTCCAGTGCAGCCTCCCACCAATGACGACATCCCTCCAGTGCAGCCTCCAACCAATGACGACATCCCTCCAGTGAAGACCTCCCACCAATGACAACATCTCTCCATTGAAGACCTCCCACCAATGACAACATCCCTCCAGTGCAGCCTCCCACCAATGACGACATCCCTCCAGGGCAGCCTCCACCAATGACATCCCTCCAGCAATGGCCTTCCACTAATGACAACATCCCTCCAGTGACAGCCTCCCACCAATGACATCCCTCCAGTGATGGCCTTCCACTAATGACAACATCCCTCCAGCGACGGCCTCCCACCAATGACATCCCTCCAGCAATGACCTCCCACCAATGACAACATTCATCCAGCGATGGCCTCCCACCAATGACATCCCTCCAGTGATGGCTTCCCACCTGTGATAACATCCCACCCGTTCACCAGCACTGGGTCCCTCTGCAACACTGCCTTCACGGCTGGTGCCTGTACATCCATTGAGTTGGTAAAGGTCCTACTCACGGTCCCCACTAGGCAAAAGGGCCTGCCTGTCTTCAGCTTACCACTTGTTGCTAGATTGTTCAACAAGGTTGTTCTGCCAATTTGCCTTCATTAGTAACTGCTGTTGGAGCCTCTGCATATTCCTCCTGCCCCTGCCACCCAAATAAAAGAATCTAAGCCCATTAACTTATACCAAGGCTTCCCAGACTCACCCTCTTCAATCTGCTGCAACTGGATAATCTGAAGGGCTTCCCTGTCTCCAGCTGTTGGCACTTTGCCAAATCACCAGGATAAGGAGGCTACCAAGAAGCAGCATAGTGACTCTGGAGGTCCAGATCTGATAGTAGACTAATCTTTCTGGCTGTGCACCTTTGAGCAAGTTACCTCACCTCTCTGGGCCTGTTCCCTTACCTACAAAATGCAGACACTAGCCATAACCATCAACAGAGAAGCCACAGTGATTATGGGATACAGGGGTACCCGGAACTCAGATTACTTCAGCAGCCAGAGAGAACCACTAACTCTGTATTCATCAGAGTGGCATTGGTTCCACAACTGACACCCCGAGCCAGTTGCTGACACACTGTGATTTACAAGCCCACACGAACCAGAGATTGTAGGTCATTTTGCTCATATATGCGATAAGATTCAGGTAATACCTAAACTACCCCTCTCCTTTCCAGGGCTTCTTTCATAGGCAGGCCTTGCCAATGGGGTCTCCAGCACTACATCTGTCTGACCCAGTAACAGCTGGGATCAAAAGGGATCTCCTAAAAATTCCCAGGGCAATCCCACTGCCACAGGCCACAGGTCCTACCTGAACCATCATCATGCAAGGTAGGAGAGGACCAGCTCACATCCCAGGATGGAGGGCTGGGTTGGCACCTCTAAACGCACACAGAACAGAACTGGGAAAGAGTGGATCCTGAAGGAGACCAAGATAAAATGCCCAGAACACAGGTGATGGAACCAGGCCATTCCCACTTCCAGACCCACTAAGCTGGCATTGCAGTGACATCTGCAGGTATCATCACACAGCAGCACTGAACTTGCTGGCTGCACCTGAACTTCAGCTGCCTTAGCCACTTTGTGTGGGGAGGTGAGATATGTTCCCACTATGTATATGTACCAGGCTGGCTTTAAGCTCCTGGGCTTCAGAAATCCTCCCACTCCACCCTTGGAGCAGTTGACACGACCAGTATACACCACCGTGTCTGACTTGCTCAGATTTCACTGAGAACCATAAAAAGACAAGAACCAAGACGCCTACTGGGGTCACCAGCCCTTTGTTTTGCAAGTAGAAGGAACAGAGAGTCACCAAGGTAGGGTCTTGCTTCTGACACACACTCCCAACCCAGAGGTGCCCTGTACCCTGCTCTGCCACTGTCACAATGAACAGCTGCACACCCATGAACTACCTGTGGGGAGATACATTCTGAACCCCAGAAGGGCCAGGTTGGGTCAGAGGCCTCACTCAGAAAATGGCTAAGTTCAAGTCACTGTCTGCTGTCACTCAGAGTATTTAACCAAGACTATGGAAAGGGTAGTGGGGCCCCTGTGGAGGAGAGAGACTCACAGACAGACAGACAGAGCTATCTATACACTCTGATGAAGACTTGTACACACACACACACCATAGGTCATGTGTGCCCACCTTCACAAACATCCCACAAAAAAAAAAGGGCAGCCCTCAGCCCAACACTACCTTATCCAGCCTTCCAGGACCCCAAAACCAACAGGGCTGCTGACATCTGTACACATCTGTATTCCAAGTACCAGGAAGGCAGAGGCAGGATGATCACCCACAAGTTCAAGGCCAGCCTGATCTACACAGCAAGACCCTGCCCCAATAAAAACAAAAACCAAAAGGAAGACTTCGGACCATAGGGGCCTTTATTCCATGACAGAGTCAGGCAGGAACAAGATTCATTCTCAGGCTTCATCAGAATACTGGGGACATAGACTGGACCCCAAGGTAACAATAAGTTAGGGGAGATTCTCAGGCTGTTGACAAGGCAGAGGTCAAACGGGACTCCCTTAGAGCCACTTCCAGCTGCCCACTTCTGCCCTCCCAGCAAGGCTGGTTCCAGGACAGACGGCTGCAGCTGAAACACAACAGGGCAGGGGAGACAGGGAGGGCAGAGTCGCCGAGTCATGAAACCACTCAGGTATCCAGAGCCATGTGTGCCTAACAGCTGGAGGTGGCCAGGAAGCGGTCCTGGAGAGAAGGCCCACTCACCAGGCTCTCAGTTAAGTTCCTGCAGGTTCTCATAGTCGGGAGCTTCCTCTCCCTCCATTCCTTCCTCTTCTCCTTCATCTTCCACCTCCTGGGATTTCACAGTGGCTGGGAGGGAAAGGCAGTGGGAGATTGGTGTTCAGCCTGCAGGGAGAGCTCAAGGCAGCCCTCCAGACTTCTGCCCCCTTCCACCTCAGTACACACCCTGCTCAGCAACGCTCACTGGCTGCAGCTCCTGGGACACATTGACATACTCTCGGCTCCCATCTGGGGAGGACAGATCAAGAGGGACAGTCACTGGAAGGGCAGGTCATGGGAAGGGTGGGGAGAGGCTATGGACCATACATGGAGCACAGAGACACCTACCCAGAGACGCTTCTGCACTTTCCTCACTCTCGAGAACATTCACGTAGTCTTCACCCGACTCCACTGCAGGACAGCCATTGCAGCACAGTGACTAGAAGACCCTCAGCCAGGCACTGCTTCCCAGAAGCCCCCCTGGTCTCCAGACACAACCTTCCCCTGAGGCAGTCCCACAGGATATTCAGAAAAAGAAAGGGGAGCAGCCTGGGCAAGGGCCTAGAAGATGGACAGAGATCCACTGGACCAGGGCCACCAGAAATGAAACAGTATGCCAGAGTACGGCTGGGAGCAGGGATCGAGGGAGCTCAGAGGACAGACATCTTGGTGGCATGTGAAGGAGGTGGCACACTTAGCCCAGATGGTGTCCCCTCTTCATCAGACCTGTCTGGCTACTCAATATTACCAGCCATTGCCCACACCACACCTTCCCAGGCCCACACATATCACTTGCTCTGTTACATTGCTTCTTTGGTTTCTGTATGATCATGTAGACAAGCGGGGCTTTGGAGCCAAATATCAGGGTTCAAATCCCAGAGCCAGCCAGCTATGTAACCTCAGATAGTTTTCTCATCTGTAGAATAAAATTCATAACAGGACCTGCCCGCAGGACTGTTGTGAGGATTGAAACAGTAAATTGTAAAACAGACCCTGCCATAGCTATGTGCTACTAAGTATCTATTCATAAACCTGCTAGGCATGGCGACACAGGCTTGTGGTCCCAGGAGGCTGAGGCAGGTAGTAACTTGAGCTCTGGGTTTAAAGATCAAACTGGATGGGCATCACAATAGCAAGACTATGTCAACCAATCAATCAGTCAACAGAAATAAATGAACAAACCCGAACCCTAGCATAGTACAAAGACGGAAGAGAAGGGCAGGAGGGGAGGATGTAGTCAGCACAGCACCCAGGAACTGTGAGGTTTAATGAGTTATATGTACTACAAGGGAATAAAGCAAGTCCTCGGTCACCAGCAGCTCCTTTCGTATCTTCATGTGTGTGCTATGCAAAGGCACGCACCCACAAGCACATAGAGGCTTTATCCTCTCCACCTCAGATCCTTGAGATATGGCCCCTAGCAATGATTCTTTTATCATTACAATTTTGCTGAATTTATTTGCTAATCCCTAACATAATCCAGCAGATATACCCAGGAAATAAGAGAGGGGATGGATGAATGGGTGGGTGGATGGATGGATGGATAGATGGATAGATGGATGGAGAATCACTTAAACATTCTCAGGGTACAAGAGAGAAATCAAAAATTAGAAATCTAGATTACAAATGGAACCTGAGGCCAGGTGGAACATACCTATAATCCCAGCACATAGAAGGCAGAGACTATTGGATCACTGAGTTAAAGGCCAGACTAGTCTACAAAAGTGAGATCCAGGGCAGCCGGGGCTACACAGTGAAATTCTGCCTCAAACAAACAAACAGAAAAACCACGCAGAGCCAAGGTATAGACACAATAGTCTAGGGTAAATGCAGAAGGTTGGGTGTTCCTGAATTAAAAGTCCAAAATTCAGAATATTCCAAAATTCCAAATCTTTTAAGTACTTGTATGATGCCACAAATGGAAATTTCTACACCATGAAACTTTGGTTTCATGCAAAAGGTTAACTAAAAATTTCATAAACTACCTCCAAGGCTGAGCATGATGGTATACATCCTTAATCTCAGCACCCAGGAGGCAGAGACAGGCAGATCTCTGTGAGTCTGAGACTAGCCTGGTCTACATATCGAGTTCCAGAACAACCAAGGCTATACAGTGAAACCTGTCTCAAAAAAGCAAAACAAAACAAAATTCTATCTTCAAAAAATATACACATACATACATACACATATAGTCATAGTGTGTATATAAATATAAATGGTGTATATAAAACATAAATGAATTAATTCCATGTTTAACCTTGAGTTCCATCCCCAACAGAATTCATTATATGCCTATAAATATTCCCAAATCTGCATCTAAGAGTTTCAGGTAAGTGATACTCATGCCACAGAGAGAGAAGAGACTGAAAAACTGAAGATCACCAAACCCTAAGGAACGTCCCTGAAAGGAGAGCGGGAAGGAAAGAAACAAAAGCAGAAAAAATGCAGCCCAAGAGGAACAAAGGCCACATGGTAAGCAGAAGAAAGCTTCACAGAAGATAAGAGTGTGAGTGAGAGAGGCAGACAGACAGACTGAGAAACAACCTCTAACCAAAGTTCTTACAGATATATTAGATGATATTGCATCCATGGAACAAGAACAGGGTACTATATAAAAAGAATACTCACAAGCCCAAAAAAGAGCTTTCAGGTAAGAGAAGTGAATTTTTTTCTTGTTCTTTCTTTTTTTTTTTTTTTTTTTGGTTTTTCGAGACATGGCTTCTCTGTAGTTTTGGAGCCTGTCCTGGAACTAGCTCTTGTAGACCAGGCTGATCTCGAACTCACAGAGATCCGCCTGCCTCTGCCTCCCGAGTGCTGGGATTAAAGGCGTGTGCCACCGCCCGGCTTTTCTTTTCTTTTGTTGGTGGTAGTAGTGCTGCTCTGGTTTTTGAGACAGGGTCTCATTATGTCGTCCAGGCTAGCTTCAAACAACCCTCCTACCCAGACTCCTGATGCTAGGGTTATAGGCGTGTGCACTCGCATCCAGCCAAGAAATAAAATTTCAGAGGAAGAGCTAAGGAAGAATCAGGGCATTCAGACAACAGACAAAAATGATAAGACAAAGAGGGTGGAAAGGTGAAAGGAAAAGCCAGGCAATCAGAAGTGAAGAGCAGGAAGCCCAGCATCTGAAGGGGGAAATGGAAGGGCAACGATCATCGCAGAAATGAGAGGGAAGAGAGGAGCAGCAGCACATGGCGGAAGGAGGCAGACAGAAACCCCGACTCACTGGAGAAGGCACTGTCCCGGAGGCCAGGGTTGCCGGGCACAGGAGCAGAGGAGACGACAGGAATGGTGGCAGGGGTGCTGTCAGGAAGCACCTCTCTGGAAGGAAGGAAGAGGAGGTAAGAAAGGGAACCCAGCTTCCACTCCCACCCTCCGCCTCTCCACTCACAGGTAGCCCTCATTGGGATAGTCATCCTCGTCCTCATCGTCATCCACATTCTCACAGGTCGGCTCTGTGAAGAACGAGAAATCAACATGACTTGGGACAGACCCAGCCTCCCCCACCCAGCCCAGTGCCCCAGACCCTAGACCCACCCTGGTTCTCGTAGCTCGCCACACTGTTGACTTCAAAGAGAGGGAGAGGAAGATGGAGTCAGCGCAGGCTGCACGTCCTGTCCCCAGCCCTCTAGCCCTGTACGCCCTTACCATCATCTGAATCCTGCCGGCAAGCTGGCATCCGATGGGAACCCCCAAAGGGCTGTGGGGATCTCCTGGAAGTCAAAGGTCAGGGACTAGGTCTAGATAGGACTCTGGGGGCAAGAAGCATTACAACAGGGAAAAAGTCACCCCACCCCCCATCCTAGAAGGTGAGGAGGAACAGTGGATCAGAGGGAGGGAGCGAGCTGAGGGGTACTCACAGGTCTGGCTGCATCAGGGGTGGGAAGGAAGCAACAAGAGGATACGAAGTGGCAGTTGTTGGGGGGTTGGTTATTTCTGAGGACATAGAACCACCCACTCATGTCAAGGCCTCGAAGGACAGATGCACCCCTAAAAAGCATACCCTAAAACAGGCATGGGGGCTCCCACTTTCCCCCAACCCAACCTAGGTAACAGCCCTGCAGACATCTTAGGGACAAAGGCACACTCCCAAGAACCCTCAAGGAAGGCCAAGGACACAGAACTTACGAGTTGGTTTGATGAAGATATTGCTTGGGTACAACCTGGCAGGAAAGGGGCAGCTTGAGTATAGGGCCTAGAGGGCCCCAGCCCCAAGCCCTTCATCAGAACAAAGGGAAGGCACAGGGAAGTGGGACTGAACACTCACCTCTCTGTGGACACACTGTCATAGGAAGCTGGAGGAGAGAGGGCCAACGAGGCAGGATCAGGGTACACTGGGAACAAAGACACTCAGTCCCATCCTACCCCACAAGCAGGACTGAGGTAGGAACATTAAGAGGGAGCCAGGGGCTGGGGAGAGCATAAGGATCCAATGGGGTAACCAGCATCCAATACCCCACAGCTCCCCACTTACCTGGCAGCTCACGGCAACGCACGCACAGGGCAGCCAGGAGTGTGACCAAGAAGGGCAGCAACAGGAGGCCCAGCCCCATGGGGCTCAGAGTGTCTGCTTCCATCTGCAGAGCACCTGGCCCAGGCCCTGCTGCACTGCAGCCCCTCCAGGCAGAGTGGCAGCAGGGGTGTGGGACTGAGTGGGCCCCAGCCTGGGATCCAGTGACAGGTATCTGTGTCCTTCTTTGGGGCTCAATGATCCCCACTTCCTTGCTGGACTGAGTTGGGTCCAGTGGAAGACGCTGGACCCAGAGCCTGAGTTGGGGCCTGTGCCCCAGCTACCAGCCGCACGATCCCTGTGCCCAGCTGTACCTGCCCCTTTCTTGTTCCCCGCCTGCTTCTCCTCCTCACCACCCGCGTGCGACAGGAAGCTGTGGTGAAGGCAGGAAATCATCAGGCTCCTCAGCCGGCTGCGCCTGCCCCCTGCCCACTCACCCCCACCCAGTTGTGGGAAGGGGGAGGAGGCAGAGGGACTAAGTGAAGGAAGGGTCCAAGGCTGTAAGACGAGGCAGCCCCTCCGCTAGGAAGAGAGACACGTGACAGCCGACTGGCTGTGGCCTCCCCATCCCTGGAGGGGAGACTCGTAAGGACTCTGCTAGGAACTGTGGAAAGCAAGGGCAGCACTGCCCCCACCTTGCAGGCTTGCCTCTGGGACATCAACTTCCAGGGGATCACAGTGAGTCACAGTCACACTGAACCAACTCACTCAGAAGAGAGCAGTCCTCCTTCTAGATCGCCCAGCCCCGAAGACAGGGACTCACCCACAGGGTGACCCGACTACCCCTGGTAAGTCCTGAGGCTACAGACATTCCCTGAAACCAATGGCACCCACAGAGAGACAAGCAGTCGGTCATAGTCTGCTTACAAATTTTATTCCATTACAAATAGCACCAAACTCCTTGGGTTGCCCTAATAGACAGGACACCACCCCCCTCATTTCTGGACCCCCATCTCTTCCCTGGGCTGCCCATGTAGTGTCTGGGAGCTGGGACATATCCCAAGGCTTCCTCCTCGGACCTGGATCTGTTGAGGGCTTCTGCCTGGGCACCTCCTGGGGTGGGCCCAAGGCCTGTGCACCTGTGGCTGGATGGGCAACAGCTCCTCAGATGAGAACGCTGGACACAGGGACACGGGTAGAACGGCCTCGCTGAGGAACCACAATCCGGTCATCTGAAGGCCCTGTCTCATGCAACAGACCTGCAGGAAAAGAGCCAGAGCCAAGGCCAATCAGATAAGAGCCAGCAAGGGACAGGTGACAAATGGGCAGAGGAGCAAAGATGAGACAGCAGTGAGAGCCCTTGGAACTGTGTACAGACAGAAAGCCCAATACACTCTTAGACAGACTCAAAGCTGAGTGGGGTGGTACTGAGCAGGTGAGTGGCTGATGGGACAGTCTGAGTGGTGGGAGAGCTGAGAGATGTGGGGTGCATCATTGGTGTGAGCCAATGAATGGACAGACTGACGGGCAATACCGTGAACGTGGGCTGGCCCCCACTGACCCTGCACATGGAGTTGAGCCCGCCGGCGGTCATCCTCAATGAACATGGCAGTGCCCAGGAAAGCCGCGCCACCCAGTGCCCCAACAAAAGCACAGAGCATGAGTGAAAACTGTAGGGCCCGGAACTCGGACAAGAAGGAAGCGGGCCAGCTCCGTCGGAGGCGGTCAGAAATCTGTCAGGACAAAAGAGTCAGAGACCCAGGGATGGGGAGCCCTGAACACCAAGAAAATGAAAAATGGAGCCTAGAAAGACCCTGTTTGGGCCACAGCATGAGACCCACGGCCCCAAAGGTAAAACCTTTACACAACTTCCACTTCCTCCCCATCCACCAGAGGCACTATGGGGAAAAGTACCACAGGTGGCTATTGCCTAACTCGGCCAGACTAACCCATGCACCTAGGCTCCTGTCACCAGCCACCTGCAATGGTAGGGAGTACCAGATCCTAATAGCATCCCATCCCGGTCAAGGATAGTACTCACTAGACCAATGAGGTAAGGGCTCCCAGCATCACCTAGCAAATGGGATAGCACGATCTGGAAGGCCTCGGCAGTGGAGCGTCGAGTGGGGATCACCACATACTGGGGAGAGGGGAACTCAGTAGGGGTCCAAGGGAAACCAAGGACAAAGCCCACTGTAAGCCCAAGGCAAATTTGTCACTGAGGTTAAGGACAGGCAGATACGGGACAAGGCAGGCCCAGAGGCCCCTCTATGGCTGGACTCTGAAGTCCACATGCAGCTGAGATTTGAGGGGAAAGGCCAGAATTCAGACCAAGTGCCACCTTCTGACCCCATCCCTGTTCCCTTCAGCCTCTGCCCAGTTACTCACCAGTAGGATGTCAGCCACGATGGCCCAGTTCATGGACAACAGGGTCTCCCCAATAAAGATAAAAATCTGGATGGCAGAAATGGGAGCGAGTCACATGTCCAGGCTTACTTATCCACTAACTCCCTTAAGTCCCCATTGTACCCCACAAGGCAGGCGCTAGCCTCTGTACTACCACTTTACACCCGAGGAAACAGCGAGGTCACACGGCTTTGCCAGCAGCACCCAGCGGGGAAGGCCCAGGGTTGGGATTTGAAAGAAGGCATTCCACCTTCAGACTGCTCTGAACTACTCTGCTGGCTGATTCTGCATATGGAGTTAGCTGCTGGCAGCCATCCTCAATGGACACAGCCGTGCCCAGGAAGGCCATACTGCCCCTCCTGCCCCCGTGCAAAGATACCTGCTAAGCCCCTGGTATCTGACTCACGTAGGTGGCCACGATGCTGCCTCGGGCACAGGCCAAGGACAGGAAGAGGAAAGGCGCGGAGCCCAGAAGCCCAGCAGCACAGACCAGTGGGTCGGCCCGCGGGTTGAAGCGGCGAAGTCGGCGGCTGATCTCCACACCCAGGCCCACACCCAGAACTCCAGTCAGGCACGTGATGAGTCCGAAGATCAGACTAGGGTTAAGCCCAAAGATGAGACTCCCTTCCTGGCACACTCTGCTGTAGGGGCATGGGAGCTACTCCCTCTCCTGTAAGGCCCTGACCCAGTGAGGACAGTCTACCCCAACTGCCCTCAAACCCCAACCTATCCCACACAGAACCCCGGGGCTGATGTTACCTCATCACATGGTTCTCAGAACCAGAAACCGAGACTCCAAGAGTGGAGTCAGAATTCAAACTCTCCTGGCCCAGAGTCCAAATCCCTGATATCCCCCTACTCAGCCCCTCCCACGCACCTGTCAGAGGATGAGCATGAGTCTCCAGGGAGACAGGGCAGTGTCTCTCCCAGAACAACACGGGAGCGCAGCAGGAACGCTGGGGCCCAGAGAGCCAGGGAGCCCGTGACGAAGGCCACAGCAGTGAAGCCAAGGGAAGACAGGACGAAACTAGGACTGGGGACATTGGCAGGAAGTCAGACCCATGGAAATGCCCTCTCCCCCCTCCCTGGCTTTTCTACTGTCAGAAGTTGGATGTGTGTGACCTATGCTTGGAACTCAGACAAATGCCTCAAGCAGACAGCAATGCCTGGGTCCCTGGCCCTAAATATGGCCTCCTGACAGGACGCAAAACCTGGCTCGCTTAAAACTTCAGCCCCTGTCAAGGCCCCAGATGTGGAAGAAAGAGATAAACTCACTTTCGTGCCAGCGCCTTCAGATCTGCCCACCAGGAGGTGGGGCTCAGGGGTGGTGAACCTGAATGCCGCTCCACAGCTCCTCTTGGGGGCTCCTGTACCACCAGGAACAGCAGCAGAACAGCCACCACCCCCAGACCTGGTGTCACCTGGGGAAAGAACAAGCTTTGGGATGGAGGCCAGGGGTATGCTGAGCCTCTGGGACCATGAGGAGCGAGGAGGACAGACAGCTTAGCTCCCCAGGTCTTAAACTCCATAAGTGCTGGTTTAGAAAAGTTGGGACTGAGACTTGGGAAGGTTTGCTTCTGGGGACATCCTATTTTTACAGGCCTAGATTTACTTCTTTTCCATAACTAATTACATAATGGACACGTGACCCAGGCTCATCCAATCAGACACCATCTCATGACTATGTTCAAGGATCTGAGGTACCCAAGTTGCTCAGTTAAAAGACAATCACTTGGGTTTTGTTTGTTTTTGTTGTTCAAGACAGGGTTTCTCTGTAGCTTTGAAGCCCTTCCTGGAAGTAGCTCTTGTAGTCCAGGCTGGTCTCGAACTCACAGAGACCCGCCTGCCTCTGCCTCCCGAGTGCTGGGATTAAAGGTGTGCGCCACCACCGCCCCCGGCTCGGCTTCACTTTCCATTAGGAAAGCTAATACTTTTCTGCAGCTTGCAGCTTCACATCTACGAGGGAGCTTTTTGGCTCCCTACTGAGGACCAGACTTGCTGTAGGCTCAGCTCAGCACAGTTAGCACAGCCATGAAAAGGGAATGTATGGCACCAGTGAGCTGGCTTAGTGAATAAAGGGTCTCGCGGCCAAGCTGGACCACCCGAATTCAATCTCCAGGACCTTCGGCTGAAGGAGAAAACCGACTTCCGAAGTTGACCTGACTCCTATAGTCAGGCAGGCATACACACACACTTTTTTTTTTTTTAAAGAGTTTAAAAAGGGACCATCTGACGATCAGGAAGGGAGGTCAGCAAGAATGTGGCTGACTCCCCAAACTATAACCAGACTCACCCGCAAAGCCCAGTGCCAGTCCCCGGCCACATCCTTCACTTTGGAGCCTGCAATGTAACCTAGACCACTGTGGGAAGGCAAAGGGGAAAGAGGGTACAAGCTGTCAGTCAAACGCCCACCAAGCCCCTGCCCGCATCAGGCCCGTGGCCTACGCACCTGCCCACAGGAATAGCGAAGTAGAAGACGCTGAGCATCCGACTCCGCTGGTCTGCCACGAAGAGGTCGGCGATCAGAGTGGGCGCAATGGTGGAGTAACTGGCCTCCCCGACCCCCACCAGGCCCCGGGTCAGGAGGAGCAGCCAGAAACGCTGGGAAAGGAGACATGGGGGAGGTGGCATCCCACCCTGGAGCCAGCCTCCCAGGAGACATCTCCAGCTAGTGCTGGAGAGGCAGCAGGGACAGCAAGAGGCCTGAGTTTAGAATCACACAGACCTGGCTGAAATCTTGGCTCCACTTACTAGCTGTGACTTTGAGAAAATAACTTAACCTCTCTGAGCTTCAGTTTCCTCATCTGCAAAAGGGGAACAACAACAGTTTGTTCATATCGATACTGTGAGGGTTTCGCACTTGTTAGGTGCAAAATCAATCTTGGATTTCTACTGTTCCCTCCCACCTACGACCCCCGTGGTGAATAACAATCTTAACTGGGGGCTGTCTGCTTACCAAAGGCACCTGGTGCCAAGGCCAGGGCGCATGATTACCTGAGGGCACTAGGGCCTGGGGCTGAGGACAGCAGACGGGAAGATTTCAAAAACACAAAAAAGCATCTGCCAGGGAACTGGGAGGGAATCCCGTGGCATCATGTGTTTTCAGAGTTTTTGGAAGGAAGAAGTGGGTCATTGTGTCAGAGTGTCCCCAGAGATCCGGCAAGAACGGAGAGCCACATGAAGCAACCAGAACACCGTTGTCGAGAGTCAACAGAACGGCAGGGGCAGCACTTGAGGGTGGGTGAACTGGGGAAGTGACAGCTGCCCCCAGCTGCTCTCTCACCCACATTAGCACCAGGCTTAAGAGGAAGCCCAGTACCAGGAAGGGAGAGGACAATGGCCATCTGCACAGAGATCAGCGGTGAAGTGTTTAGGTGTGCAGTGGGAGAGTTAGGGGACAAGCGAAATGGTGAGTGGAAGAAAGTTCTAGAAGAAAAGTGAACAGGATAGGGTGGGCAGGTTAACCCAGGCAATGGAAGAGTGTACGACGGCACAGATCACGGAAACTCTAGAGCTTCCCCACACTCAGTCCAAAATGACTCCAGAGAGCAACAGCAAATATTGATGGAGAGTGGGGAGAAAGTTCAGCGCCTCACCTCTCTGGGGATGAAGGAGGACCCCAGCGTCACCAGGGACCAGAAGGCAATGCCCCCGCACATGAGGTACTTCCGATTGTACCTGTCACCCAGGTAGCCGAACACTGGTGCCAACACCATATAACTGGAGATGAACACTGCGGGGAGAGCAGAGAGTCATGGCCCAGTCCAGGTCCCTTACTGCCCGCCCCCCCATTCCAGTTAGAGAGCAGGGTACAGGAATGCCTAGAGAGAGTCCCCAGGCCACCTTCACAACTTTCCAAAACTTCCTGTAGAGAATGGAGCATCCAGCCGATATGACCCACCCTTCTACCCAGCCTGAAACAAGATCCACGCTCCACACCACACTCACGGTGTCCTATCTAATCCACTCTATGCACCTTCATGACAGCTGCCAAGATCAATAGCATATTAGGGTTCAGTACTCAGTGTCCCCTCTACCGGGACCACTTTCATTTCTGTCCTGAGTGTCACAAAACTCAAATGCTTCAAATTCCAACCCAGACACATACCAGACTATCATACATCCCAACCCAGACGCATACCAGACTATCATACATCCCAACTCAGACGTATACCAGACTATCATACATCCCAACTCAGACGTGTACCAGACTCATACATCCCAACTCAGACAAGTACCAGACTATCATACATCCCAACCCAGACACATACACAGACTATCATACATCCCAACCCAGA
>JAQHUG010000016.1:8121260-8156642 GCA_028555095.1 Dicrostonyx torquatus | reverse complement strand
CAGACTATCATACATCCCAACCCAGACACATACACAGACTATCATACATCCCAACCCAGACGCGTACCAGACTATCATACATCCCAACCCAGACGTGTACCAGACTCATACATCCCAACCCAGATACATACACAGACTATCATACATCCCAACCCCATTTTCCTTTCTTTTTTTTCCCCTCTGGGGGGACTCACTACGTACACAGACTGCACTGAGCTCACAGGGGTTCTCCGGCCTTTGCCTCCCAAGAGCAGGGATTAAAGGCGTGCACCACCACACCTGCTCTAGGCTTTCTTTCACGCAACACTAACCCACCTGGAATTATCACATTTTAATCAATCCCCTCAGGCACAGGAGGATGTCAGCTCCTGTGGGGGCCACAATTGAGAGTCTCTCAGTTAATCCACAACCTAGCACAAAGCAGGTGTTCAAGTCACCTGTGTTGAACGAAAAGAGGGTCAATGAAGCCAGCTAGGGAGCTTTGCTTCTCCTCTAACTCAACACCACCTTGACCTAAGACCTCATTCTCACTTCTCCACACTTAAGTACCTCCAGTTCCTCATTGGCCTGGAGTAAGGAAACAAACACTTAAATTCCCATTCACCTATCTGCTTATGTGACCCTGGGAAAATCCTAATTCTTTTTTTTTTTTTTGAAAATCCTAATTCTTCTCACCCTCCGAGTTTGCTTATGAAAATACAAGTAACTCCATCGACTCCCTGTGCAAAGCAGGGAGAACGCTGCTCCTCAGCAGATGAAAGGGTAAGAAGGCAAGAATGCCTTGCCAAAGTCCTATTAGGGCTACTACCACTTCTAAGGTGCACCACTAGGCCCTGGCACACAGTAGGTTCTCAGAAAGGAAAGAAGGAAGGAAATGAAGACTTCCTGCACAGCAAGAACTCTTGCTATTATTTACTGGTGTCTACTATCTGCCACACATAACATTTCTTAGTCCTCGCACCCGTCCAAAGAATTAGCCTATTTTATTACTGGCTTCACTCTACAGACTAGAAAGATGAGGTTTAGTGGGGTGAGCGTGTTACCTCCCATCACGCAGTAAGTAGCTGGCCGGTTGCCTCTGTCCCAGCTCAACTGGACAGTCCTAGAGCACTCAAGGTCATTGCCTCCTCCAAGAGCTCTGGCCAATAAGCCCTAACTAGGCAAACCTGCACATACGTAGGCCCAGCTGAGGCAGCAAAAGGCGGGTGGTTGTGTAAGCAGGACCCTCACTCACCAGTCTGGATGAGGCCAGAACTGCTATCTCCGATGCTGAAGAACTGCTCGATGTCTGGAAGAACGCCTGGAAAAAAAAAATCTCAGGATGAGCACGGAGAGGAGACCTCATCCTGGAGAATTGCTCCCATGCCCATGTCCCTTCTTCCGAATGGCAGTGCATACCAGCCACGGTGAAGCGGTCCATGTAGTTCAGGAGGTTGATGTAACACAGCACAGCCACTATGAGGGTCGAATGGCCCTGAGACAAACCAGTGATGCGCTGCAGGCCCTCGCGGTCCGGGATCTCGGGCTCCCCGGACTTATGATTCCCCATGGGCCCTGGCATTCCCGGGTGGCCAGGCGCTGGCCCGTCATCTGGGTCATCAGCTTGGCTGAGGAAGGGCGCCGTGTCGGACCCTGCCATGGTTACAGGAGAATGAAACCGCCCACGCTCTGGTCCCACTCCCGAAGGAAGGAGGTTGGCGAAAGGACGGCGAGGAGGGTAGCCCACAGCCGGCTAGGAGCGTGCGCCGATGCACAGAGCAAAACTTTGGAAAGCCCTGGGCTTCGTCATTCCCTCTGGTCCCGATTGAAGAGAGGACGCGTGAAACGCAGGTGACGTTGGGGACAGGAGCGGGAAGACGAGGACTCAATCGTCCTTCACACGCTGATGCTCGCCTCACCCCGGGAAGGAGCGAGCCACACTTGCTGTCGCTCAGTCTCGGCGCTGCACCACGGCCGCCGCCATATTACCCCAGAGCAGGTCATGTGACACCGGAGCCCGACCGGAGAAAGTCACTCGGTGCGAGGATTGAGCACGTGACGCGCCACCGACTACGGAAGCCTCCAAGGCTTCTTAGGCTCCGCACACAGCCAAGCACCATGGCAACCTGACGCTTGTTCCCACTTTCACCAGAAGTCTCTAGGAGGCATCGCAAATTGGCAAAGCCCTAGATGGAATGCCCATTTATCCTATTTCTTGTCATCACACAAGATAGATCACAAAGGTTTGGAAATAATACATCTCTACAGAAGCTAACGAGAAGTTCCCGTTTTCTTCTTCGGTGACTGGCTGATGTCTTCATTGCTCAGTAATTGTTGGATGAATAATCCGAGCAGCTGACCCCTTTTATTTCCCAACCATGAACTTCTACTGTGGACACTTAGATTCCTACAGAGTCGAACGAGAACCCCCTACCTCAAACAAGATTCCTGTAGACTAGAAGAAAGAGGACGCACCAGCTATGGCCAACAAGAGCTTTCCTCCAGCAACCAAGACTGGATTCCTCGCGCCCTCTGGTGTCTGTCTCTTCTGTAGGACAGGCGGGAGCTCAGAACCAAAGAACACCAGAAGCCAGGCGGTGAAGGCATACGCCTTTAATTTCAGCACTTGGGAGGCAGAAGCAGGTGGGTCTCTGAATTCGAGGCCAGCCTGGTCTACAGAGCAAGTCCATTGCAGCCAGGGCTAACAGAGAAACCCCATCACGAAAAAACAAACAAACAAAAGACAATTTCCACTGGATGTAGTGGCTCAAGCCTTTAATCCCAGCGCCTAAGGCACAGGCTTTTTTTTTTCTTCCTAAATTTCTCTATCCAGACTGTCCTGGAACTCACTTTTTAAAGCAGGCTGGCCTTGAACTCACAGAGATCCACCTGCCTCTGCCTACAGAGTGCTGGCATTAAAGGTGTGTTCCACCACTCCCAGAATGCTTGTTTTTCTTACTCTACATACATTCTGAATAAAAATTGCTATAATCCTATAGTAATCCCACTTTGTGATCCCACTTCCAGAACTGGATGTAGTTCAGTTGGTAGCATATTTGCCTAGCACAGGGGAGACCTGGGTTCAATTCTCCAGTATCTCATAAGCCAGGCCAGTGGCAGGATTCAGGGGAGGAGGACCGGAAGTTCAAAATGGTCCTTGATACATAGCTATAGTAAATTCAAGGTGACCCAGTCTCAAAAAAATTAAAAAATAATTAAAAACAAAGAAATTTGAGGGTTTGAGGACTAGACTATATTGAGAGTCATAAACCAGCCTGGACTAGATGATGATGGTGGTGATGGTATGATAAAGAAGAGAGAGCGATAAAGCTCAAAATATGTGAGGGTCAGCAAGATGGCTCAGAGGAGAAAACACTTGCTACCAAGACTGACAACCTGCATTCCACCCCTATGACTCAGGTGGAAGAAGAAGAGAACAGACTGCCGCAAGCTATCATACATGTGCCATGGCATGCACACAAAATAAAAATGTGATAAATAAAAAATTACAATGCTGTTAAATAAGAAGCTGTAGACTGTATACTATCTTCCTCAATTTATATGAAAATCTAGTGACTGGAGATGCCTATTGTCCCCCATGCTCAGGAGGCTGAGGCAGCGGATCACTTGGACTCAGGAATCTGAAGCCATCTGGACTATCTAATGAGTCTCTGTCTCAATAAACCGATATTAAAATCACATTTACATCTGAAAAAAGTTGACACTCGGTTGCAGATAGATGGGAAAGGACTAGGAGGGAAGCAGTGGACTAAGTTACTATGCTACAGACAGGACACAGGCTGAAGAGGGACAGAAGGGCACTGATCTGAGAACTGAGACAATGAAGTTAGAAACTAATTAGAAGCTAGCCTGGGCTACATATCAAAACCCCATTGCCAGGCGGTGGTGGCACACACCTTTAAACCCATCACTGGGGAAGCAGACGCAGGCAGATCTCTGTGAGTTTGAGGCCAGTCTGGTCTACAGAGCAAGCTCCAGGACAGGCTCCAAAGCTACAGAGAAACTCTGTCTCAAAAAACAAAAGCAAAAACAAAATCAAGGGGTGGGGGTCAATCATGGAGTACATAGAAGATGAAGCACTTCCAGCATGCTTCGGACCCAGGTGCCATCCCAAACACCACAGAACAAAGTGTGAAATCAGTGACAGAACACCTGTCCAGCCTGAGTGAGGGCCTGGTTTCCATCCTCCATACAAAAAGGAGCAGGGGTGACACATTATTTCTGGCTCACTCACAGAGATGGTGGCAGTGGGGTTCTCTGAGCGAACTTTTGGGAGGAAACAACTGCGTGTGAGGTCATGAATGCGGGGCTAGACATTGTTGAAAAGAACAGGACATTGTTTGCCAAGCACTTACAGACTGACTGATGGGAAAGCACGAAACAGATCGTCAAATAGAAGTAGAGGAAGCTACAGCTACAGCCTTGTGTCATGCTAAGGTGGAAAATGAACACGATGTGGCCATGGCTGGGTGGTGGTGGTGCACACCATTAATGCCCGGGGGAGGCAGAGGCAGGCAAATCTCTGAGTTAAAGGCCAGCCTGGTCTATACAAAGCTGATGCCAGGACTTTTACACAAAGAAACCTTGTCTTGAAAAACCACACACACACACACACACACACACACACACAATGAAACAATGAGATGGCCAGCTTTTCAGGAGCTTTAAAAAGAACTAACCTCAGGGGCTGGAGAGATGGCTCAGAGGTTAAGAGCACTGATTGTTCTTCCAGAGGTCCTGAGTTCAATTCCCAGCAACCTTATGGTGGCTCACAGCCTTCTGTAATGAGATTTGGTGCCCTCTTTTGGCCTGCAGACATACATGCAGACAGAACACTGTAAACAAAATAAATAAAATCTTTAAAAAAAAGAAAGAAAGAAAGAAAGAACTAACCTCTGAGTTAGAGAAGACAGCAGGAGTTGGGGAGATCAGAGATTGTAAAATTGTAAAGGTGCATAAGAGAAGGCGAAATAACCAGTGTGGTGGTACCTACAATCTCAGCCCCTGGGAGGCTGAGGCAGAAAGATCTTGAGTTAGAAGGCAGACTGGGTTACATAGAAAAACTCTGTCGAGAGAGGTGTGGCGTCTTCTCAAAGATTTCTAATTTCTAGTATATAAGGCCTGGGTATGGAGGAAGATGGTACAGAAGAGAAAAACCAAAGTACCGTGAGCATTTCACTGCCTGTGGGATTATTCCCGCTAGGCTACACCTGCTCTGGCTGCACAGTGCCACCAGCACCTAGCCAGAATCTGTCTTCTGTTCAGCAGATACCTTTTGGTTTTTGTTCCCTATGTGAATCTTGTCTGATAGTTTCCCAAAAGTGCAAAGCCTATGCAAAACTTGGTTAGAAAACTGCGGTATTTTCTTATGGAGAATTTACACTTGGCTTTGTCCGTTTGGAAGCTTCCTCAGGATGTTTTAAGGATGTGGAAATCAACTTGCTAAAGTATAAATTGGAAAACAATAAAAGCAGCCCTGGGTGAAGGGAAAGCAGTTCAATCCTTAGAGAAGGATCCACCCTGCAGCTGAGAAAGGCTAAATTCATTCTTCAGGTGCCTCCGAGTCTTCTTTCCATGGTCCCGCGTGAACACCCACACCGCAGCAACCCCCTGAGTTCTCATCAGAGACAGGCATCATCCCAGGCTTATCAGAGCCTCCTCAGAGTTTCTGGTCCGGACCACATGCTCCAGTGCAAGCTCCTGCCCTCCCTGCTCCCCATTTTATTTCATGACTATGAATGTTCTGCCTGCATGCATGTGTGTGCCTGATGCCCTCAGAAGTCTGAAGAGGGTGTCGAATCCTTGGAACTGGAGTTAACTGGTGGTTGTTAAGCCACCACGTGGGTTCCAGGAATTGAACCCGAGTCCTCTGCAAGAGCTACAAGAGTTCTTAACCACTAAGTAATCTCTTGAGCTCCCCGCCTACTTCCTTTTTTTTTTTTTTTTTTTAGATGAGGGTCTCACTATGTCACTATGGCTGGCCTGGAACTTGATAGAACAGGCTGGCCTTGAACTCAGAGATCCTCCTGCCTCCAATTAAAAGTGTGTGTCACCCCATCTGGCCTTTCATCTAAAAAAAAAGTGGTTTCTTTTTATATATGTGTGTGTGTGTGCCTGTGTAAGTATATGCCACATGTGTACAAGGGCCTGGAGAAGCCAGAAAAGAGCAGTGGATCCCCCAGGGTTGAGTTTCAGGCAGTTGTGAGCTGCCTGACGTGGGTGCTGAGCTCTGATCCTCTGCAGGAGCAGAAAGTGCTCTTCCTCACTGAGCCATCTCTCCAGCATTTTACCAGGTTCCCAGGACACTTGGACAGTGTGCCAATCTCAAGAATTCAGTCTCAGGTCAGGACATCTAGCTCTGCAGTGGGTGGCTGTGAGGACTGTGGCAGGTTAGTCTCGTCAACTTTGGTTTCTTTGGAAAACTTGTGCTTCACACGGTGGCTCTGAGGAATGAGATGATGGAAAGTGCCACACTCGGCCTGTGACATTAAGGAGATGCTTATTAAAGTCTGAAAGGCAGAGGGGATGGGAGGAAACTGGACTCTCTACACTAGCTATGGAGTCAAAGGTGTGGATAAGCAAATCTCACAGAACAAAAGAAGCTAGGAAGTAGCGTGTTTGCCTGAGTCAGGCGTGCACTGTACTGCTGACCTACGTCCTCAGTCCAGCTTTTTGTTTTGTTTTTGAGACAGTTTCAGTTTACTGACTTTGAACTCACTCTAGCCCAGGCTGGCCTTGAGCTTTCCAACACCCTGCCTTACTGATTGACTGGGATTATAGACCTATGCCAACCAGGCCCGGGGACCAGGTAGGTATATATTCATACCCATTTCATTTCTGCAACTAGACATCTGTGGAAACCAGCCCACTGTCCTAAGAGATCCACTATAACGCTGCTTGCAATAGCTGCATCTTGGGATGTTGTGTTTGAAGTAGTTACATCTTAGGCTGCTACTAGTGACAGAAATCCTTAAGTGATTTCAACAAGACAGTTATTTCAGTGCTCGGCAAGGAGACCAACACACGGGCTGCCCGGTCTCACTGTGCACCCACTGAGTTCCCGTTCTGAAAGTCTGTGTTCATAGAACACTCTACCTCCTGTTGGCAGGAAGTAAGCAAGCAGAGGAGTGCACACTGCCTCTACCGATGTCCCTGGAAGGGCATCCCTCTCCACTTCCATCCCAGGAGGCTGAATTACACCTAGCGAGAGTCCTAATACATGGTATGAGTGCTGTCAATAGTTACCCCATGGTTTTTGGGGAGTAGTGCTGAAGATGAACCTATACATAAAAAATTAGATGGGTTTTGGTATGTAGCACAGGCTAGCCTCAAACTCACAAACCTACTGTCTTTCAAGTGCTAAGATTACAAGACAATCTAATGCCCGAGTTTCCTGAATAATTTTGATCCATGGTTGGTTGAGTCTGTGGAAGCTTCATAAACTCAAAGGACTGGTTATAGTGTCTGTAAGACCCTTGAGGCACACAAGTGACCAGGTCCCTCCCCTGAGGACCTCCAACCACCAGGTTCTACCCACGGAACATCCTAACTGCCCTAACGGCTGGGCTGTTGTTCTGTCAGGACAAGGACTAGAGGAAGCAACATGTGACCCAGCTGCTCTGTCAAGACAAGGGCTGATGAAGCAATGTATAATCTACTAAGACCTTCCAGATGCACTTCATTATCAAGGCTTCTTCTCGATTTTGGATGGGGTGTAGAGGAGAGGCGTGTGGAGGAAGAGGTCCTGCAAGGCTGTGAAGCCACACTGCCCATGAACGCGTTGGACACGTCGTTCTTTTCTTCCTTCAGCATGTCCACAAGAGGCTGTTCAGAGAAAATTCTGTCCTCTGCAGAAACATGTCTATCCACGGAACTGGAAGCTATGCTTCTGAGAGCTCCTAGTGAGTCACCTAAGTACTTATGTCTTTGCCAAGTATTCAACACCAATCTTCTAGAGAACTTAAATAAGTGACAACATACGTTTGATAAACGAAGTACATATTTTATAATGGAATGCCTGGTCCTCCTAGAGGATCCTTTTCCCAGAGTTGGGCATTTGGATGGAGGCCCCATGGCCTTTCAAGGGCAGTGCTGGCCTCTGATCAATCCCTCAGTCCCTGCCCACGGGCCACACCCCCAGCTCACAAACCCCCTTTCTCCTGTTCCCATTTTGTCCTGGGGTCCTTGTCACTTTTCCTTGCCTTCCAAAAGACAGCCTTAACATCTTGGTGCAAATTTGTTCTGTTGGGATGGCTATTTTGGTTTCTTTTTTTTTTTTAAGATTTATCTATTTATTATGTATACAGTGTTGTCTGCATGTGTGCCTGCAGGTCAGAAGAGGGCGCCAGATCTCATTACAGATGGTTGTGAGCCACCATGTGGTTGCTGGGAATTGAACTCAGGACCTCTGGAAGAGCAGCTAATACTCTTAACCTCTGAGCCATCTCTCTAGTCCTGCTATTTTGATTTCCTTACTGAACCAATTATCTATCATTAAAAGGTTTTATTTTGGTATTACAAGAGCTTCAATTCAAAATCATTATCTTCAAAGCTAAACCTGAAAGGTACATAATGTAAAGCCCTAGTCTTATGGAAGCTGCTAACATTGTCAAAGGTTAGGGAGCACGACAGTCAATCATCCCTACAAATGATGAAGTTCTTTCTTTGTAGTCATGCCAAGTGCTGATATAATTAATTACAGGTATAAGCCTTACTTAATCTCCCATATATGTTTTCAAAGCTGTTTAAAACAAACAACTAGAAACAAAATTTGTCTACTCAGATATACCTAATAGACAGACAGTTCTCACATGCTAAGAGATCTGCAGAATATGGCATTTAAAATGCTTAATTGAAAAGCTTTTTGTGATAGAGGACATGCCTGCTTCTGGAAGCACCCTATTTCCTCCAAAGAAGATGGATAGGCATGGAAGAACCTCCACCCAGAACTTGCTTCAAATGTGGCAACACCAGCCCTGAGCAAAAACTGCCTTTTGCCTCAATTGCTGCAAAGCCCATCTTCAGACCGTGATCAAAACAGGACACTGGGAAATCAACTGCCTCCAGTTACCTAGACAAGGTAGGCTGGTCCTCCCACATGTCCCTAGTCCACAGGAAATCTGTCTGATCTTTGGGGGCCTGGCAGGCCTAGGTAAACAGTGACGTCCTGAGACCTCTGCCCTCAACGACTATGGGGGATTGTGGGGTAGTGTGGGGTAGACAGCAAGTGTCTGTCATTTTCATCACTGACTCAGGTAAAATTTGTCCTTCTCAGAACTCTGATGCTGTCTGACGACTGGCTTGATAGCTTTGTGAGTTTCACAGCAGCAACCGGGGCTTCAGCTGCCTTCCCAGTTCTCTGTGTAAAATTCAGGTCACAGGCCTCACTCTCCTAGCGCTAATACTAAGTCTAGACACATTTGCCTCATTACCAGACTCGGAAAAGAGATAAACTCACAAAACAGATGTCAGTGTAACTTTTTGCTATTCCTTTGTTTAAAGGGACCTACTCTGCAGTGACTCCCCTCAGTAATCAGCCACCTGTATCTCCTGGTGAGTTAGAAGGTGCTTTAAGGTTGGTTTCGGTGAAGAGAGGAAAGCTTCACTGGTGATCAGGAGGACGGGATTTGAGATGTATAAAAGGATGGACCACGTTCCAGATTCCTCTCTATTGCTCTGTTACTGTGCATAACTCAAGCAGTAACTGGTAGGATTCTGACAGGCAGAGCCCTACCCAGTGTACTCTATCACTGGACAATCACAGCACAAGTTCAGCATTTTAACTCTCCTTTGGTTGTTTTCTAACTAGACTTAAAAGGTGCCTTTCACTGTGCTAAAAAAATCTGTCATGGTTTTTTGGATAGAAAAAAAAGTGTCAATGCTTTCAACCAGAATCATTTCTGCTGTGAGTCTACTGCCATTTCTACAATATAAATTTTAGTATAGGTTATAAACAGTGGGGATGCTAATATGTCTAAAAACTCACCTTTGCCCAAACTCAAAGAATGTTTTCAAGCTACGGGGAGTCGACTTGGTCAGACGCACTCCAGATAAGTACCAGCAAGCAACAGACTAAGTCTCCCCACTTTTCCCTAGTCTTGGGACTCCCCTCCCTCAATTATCAGGATCTAAGAAAATAATTTTTTCCCTACACTTAAAATTTATCCTCTGCTCCGTCAGCCTCTTGCCAGGTCCAAGAGATACCAGATGGCCCCACAGAGCCTGGACAGTGAAGTGAAAGAGCCAGCTATTCCTGGATTTGGCCAGCACCCCAACTTTCTCAGGTCCCCCAAAATGCAACATCCCAGGTCAGCAGGAAGTAGTTTCGAGATTCAGAGCCCTTATCCTGTCTCATCTGCTACCTCTTTCTAATGCCTTACCTTTTTGTAACAAACAAAAGGGAGGAATATTAGCGTTCAGGCAACCGCACTGGCCTGTCCTTGGGAACCTGGCAGGATACACACGAGCTTGCCAGTACTCAGGCAGTACTCTGGCCTGGTGAGGGTTCTGAACTACTTGATCTCTGTGCGCTTGTGCTACGCCCCTCAGCCCTTAAGAGAAAAGCTCTGCCTGCCTCCTCTTTCTCTGCCTCTCTGTCTGTCTCTCTCTCTTCCTCTTCTTACCCACTTCTGTCTCCAAAGACTGGTCTCCTCCTTCCCCTCCCCCTTTCCCCATTCCTTTCCCCCAATAAAATACCCTCCACGTGAGTCCTGTCAGTCCTGTCGCATGATAGTCTCTTCCCCACCCCACCCCTGCCATTTTTAAATTATAACAGAATTTGGCCTCAATACCCCTTAGATAATCAATCCAAAGGGCTGCCTAACAGCAGCCTAGATCCCAATATTATTTGAGACCTTTACAAATACTGCGATCAATCAGAGAAATGGAAAGAGATTTCCCACTTCTCATTTCTCTTCTCTCCTCTAAGCCCTGTTTGGTTTTTTCTGGTCTCCCACAAACACACTGTGTAAATGTCCTGTTTCTTAAGTAACCATTGATCAATCTGTAACTTTGTTGGAAAGTGGGAGCCTAGAGTCAGACCTAGCAAGAGGGGGGGAGCAAAGGAGTAGGCCAGCTGCAGAATGCATTCATCCTGCACACTTTTCCCAAATGGCGCATTTCTCAGCTCCCTCCTGCAGTGTCTGTCCTCTGTCAAAATGTTCCCATCTTCAAGAAGTCTCTCTCTTCTCAGCTTCCTGGATTCAGTCTTACAGGGATTCAGGTGTCTTTTAGGTATGAATGGCATTAAACTGTTGTTTTATGCTGTCCCACCTCAATTAAAAGCTGCCTCTGAGGTTGGGGTACCACCCCCCAACACACACGCACCTTCTAGGCCCAAGCATGCTTGTTTAAAGTTTCCTTCAAAATCTGCCTATATAAGGCAAGTCACCTGACTGGGTGACAGAGAAAGGAGAGCAGAACAAAATAAAGGGACAGACCATTCCCAGGGGGCCCTATTCTCATCTCATACTCTGTGGCTTTGGTTTAACTCTAAAACTTTTGCTAAGGTATAAATCTTATCTCAAGATTTGTAACCATATTGGATATTATTTTTCAAAAAAACCTATAAAATATGTAACAAATGGGTTAACTTAAAACTCATAACACCAGGATTGATAGTTAAAAATCTATACATAAGGAATCTTTTTATTTTTAAATTGGTTTTTTGAGGCAGTGTTTCTCTGCCTTTGGTGTCTATCCTGGAACTAGCTCTTGTAGACCGGGCCGGTTTTGAACTCACAGAGATGCGCCTGCTTCTGCTGGGATGAAAGGTGTGAGCCACCACCACCCTAGTAAGTAATCTTAAAGGAAACAGGTGGCTTGTTGCCATCTCCAACCCCCTAACAGGGATGGAGGCAATCACATGGCTGACAGTCATCTTTGCTAGGGTTGGAAAGGATGGATTTTGCCACGTGACTTCACTCTCATCTTGATTAAAAATGACCACATGACATAAGCCAACCAAGGAAAAACAACTCCCCCTAGCTATGAAGCCCAAGCCAGGTGATTCCTGCACTGTTTTCTGCACACTGATGAACCTCAACCCACAGTCCCTTCTCTCCCTCTGGCCTCTTCAGTCTCCCTTTGTCCCTCCTCAGTGATAGCAGCCCACATCAACCCTCCCAAGCACCCACTTTCAGCCCCCTGGTGACTCTTAGTCCTCCTGCTACTCACTTCCACTCCACCAAGGGACCCTCTTCTTTCCCCTATCCAGCCTAAACCAGCCACAGTTCTCCCCGTGAGAGGTTGTCAGAGTGGATGGCTTGGTCAGGGTACACATCCCCTTCTCATTAGACAAACACTCTTAAATAGAAAAGAGATTGGGGGCTGACGCTGTCAATTCTTCCACTTTTATGAAGAATTCCAGCATATTACCCAATCTCACATCCTTGCCTTCCATGACGTTTATATGATTCTCACTTTTCTCCCTGAGGAGCACAGGCGTGTCTGGGACCAGGCGAGGGCACATGAGGATGAACTCCACCAAACTAATGCCACCCACCCGCTGAGGACGAGGTAGTCCCTGATGGAGACCCTGAATGGAATTACAATACCCCCAGAGGCATCCTTGCTAGGAATCAATTTATAGCTGGCCTTCTAGCTGGTCTCTGCAAGGCCCCATTAAAGCAGTAAATTGTGAAAAAATTTAAAAAGTTTTCCTGAGGAACGTGGAAATCCATCTCAATTCCTAGACAGCTTTACAAAGTTTCTCTTGCAATCTTGGTAAATCTGGATCCTGAGACCTGAGATGCGAAACAACTCCTTATGACCTAATTCTTCTCCCAGTTCACCTGATAAGAGGACCAAACTTACATGTGTGTAGAAAGGCCCCCTGACTCCACAGGCAGAAGTCTTAGCTGTGACCTTCAAGGTGTACCATGAGAGATGAAAAAGCCCTAAAACAAAAATACCTGATGCTAGCTAAGGCCTTTCAACATCAGGTATTTTTGTTTTTGGGAGAATTAGGGCCCTTCTAAGCCCCCTTCTACTCCTTTTCTTAATCCTTCTAGTTGCATCCTGACTCATAAACTTGTCTAGATTTCAACAACAGATCCAAAAGATTTCTCTTTTTTAAATATTTATTTATTTATTATGTATACAATATTCTGTCTGAGTGTATGCCTGCAGGCCAGAAGAGGGCACCAGACCCCATTACAGATGGTTGTGAGCCACCATGTGGTTGCTGGGAATTGAACTCAGGACCTAACCTCTGAGCCATCTCTCCAGCCATTAACTTCAAGTGGGATCGATCACATGAGAACCACACAAAGACAGAAAACATCAGGTGTTCCTAAGTTACAGACATCTCCCTTTATTAGCTGAGATTGAATACATAATAGCAATGTGTTCAGATTCATTAATCCTCATGCAAGAGCTGAGAAACCTGGAAGCTATACCATTTCACAGAGTATTTTAATGTTAAAAACTCAAAGGAATAACATTCTTACAAAAAATTTAAGAAGTTGACATATTTTTGTCAAAGTCAGACTATATATTAGTAGATTAATTTTTTTAGTAGACAAAACTTAGAAAACTGGCTCATTATAATAAAATACAAAATAAAACTTGCTCTCCCAAACAAGGTGCATTTCAGATAGTTCAGAAGTGATGTACAATAGTCAGGATCCAGTACAGCCTAGCTGCAACCAGGGAGAACCAGAGTTGAGAGCTCAGAACAGCAACACCCACACCACAGTAGACCAGTTAGAACTCCATTCTCCTTTAGTGATCTCAATATCAGAGAGATAAAAGAACAAAAAACTAGCAAGCTAACAGAAGAAAACGGAAGCTTAACTAGTTTAGAAATCCAAAAGTATCAAGCCTGAGATTCTCACTAGAGCCCTCCCACTCTGGAAGTTCTTTCTAAGGAAAAAAAAAAAAAAAATCAACAGACCTTCTACCAAAGCCAACTGTCTACATTAAAATTAAGAATGTCTGCTTGGTGAAAATCCCCTGGATACACAAGGTGCTATTCTGAAGGCTATTTGCAATTGCCCAGAACACAAGCAACTCTGCGAGGGAAAGAAACACACACAAAAGCAAGCCTCACAAGAAAACAAGCAGTTAACAAAGAAAACCAGAAGGTGGACGTGGATAAGAAATGGTGATCAGATAAAGGA
This sequence comes from Dicrostonyx torquatus, assembly GCA_028555095.1. Classification (NCBI taxonomy): domain Eukaryota; kingdom Metazoa; phylum Chordata; class Mammalia; order Rodentia; family Cricetidae; genus Dicrostonyx; species Dicrostonyx torquatus. Next base: position 8,142,522 of record JAQHUG010000016.1, on the reverse strand, counting down.
TATTAAAATATGTGGTGCTTTATACACAACGAACTGGCAAAATCAGAAAGTACGGCAACACCAAATACTGGTTAAAGATAAGGAAAGAGAAGCTCCAAGAAAGGCCAGTTCACATTCTGAAGAAAACGTAAGAAAAACCAGAAAAATGAACCTGTATAACCCACAGTCCCATCCTGGGCAAGTATGTCAACTACCTACCCTGGCCCAGAAGTAAACACATAAGATGTTTGCTGTAGCAACTGGAATATGGTACCAAGGAGCTGGAGACTCAGGCATCCTCCCACTTAAGGCAATGTGTGAGTAAAATCATCTAATGCCCCTAAGGGGCACCCACAGATCAGAGCAACAACAGATCTAGAAAGCGCTAACATGGCTAAACTGTCACTCATACTGAGTGAAGACAGAATGTCTATTGCACAATACCATGTATATATACTAAAATCACACTCATTTAGAAATTTATCTTATAAAGACATTCATATTCAAAAACACAAATATACTAAGTGGGTCAGAGGATCAAAAACAAGAGAAGACCTCAAACTCAACAGTGGCATGTGCTCGGATGTGGCTAGATGTACAGGCCAGGAAGTGTGTAGCAGAAATTGGTTAATCCTGGAAGACTGGATGCCCAGGGCTGAAGACACCACTATTGTTAACCTTTAAAAATTACACTTATCTACCTAGTTCTCAGCTTCAGCATCTATGCCGCCCATTACCTGCTTATTTTCCTGCAAGCAAGGATCCCCACCAGGGAATGTACTCTCAGTTCCCAAATGAAAATTAAAATCATTGTTGGTCCCCAATGTGGCCTAAATCCCAAGCTGGGCACCAAAATGCAATGCTCATTTAGCTCAACAAACACAATATATGCCAAGTTTCACAACACAGATGTTTGATGAAGTGCATTAGTGAACATGAAATGGTGGGGAAGCCAAGACCCCGGTCTTTGTACCCCAGGGACTGCCAGATACAGCACAAACATACACACAGCACAGGAAGCCGGGGCAGTCATAGTCACACAAATAACAATCAGCCAACTGCTTGAGACTATGGTAACAAGAGACAGGTCAAAGGTTTTACCTTTGGTTGGTTTTACCTCAACTTCACACAAACATCCTTAGCATGTGCACAGTCTAGGGTTCAATTCCCAGTACTGGAAATAAATAAATAAACAAGTTCTAATTCAGTTTCTGTTAGCCCTTGAGGGGCAAAAAGTAATAATAAAAGTGGGAGCTGTTGTCCCCAAGTCTTGGCTCTACATCCAAACAGGAGGAGGAAGCTTCAGCCCCAAACTTCAATGAGATCCCCAGATTCCATGCCCAGATCAGCTGGCAGCTCCTTGCCCGAAAGCTTTGTTCCATCAAAGAAGAAGGAGAGCTTGTGTCCGGAGAGTCCCATGGTCTCCTCGTAGTGTGACATGAGGACCTTAAGAGGAGAATCCTGCATAGAGATACAAACAACAAATTTAAGACTATGAAAGGTAGGTGGAGGAGCTCCTACAGGGGCAGGCAGAGAACGTGGGACAGAGGTCAGGAGTGCAGTACAGTGGTCAAGCACACACTTTCAAGTTCAATGTGCTAAGTTCATTCGTTAGCACCAAAAAAAAAAAAAAAGGTTAACTTTTAGCCAAGCATGCAGCATACGTCTGAAAAGATAGGACTTGCAGGGTAGAAGCAAAAAGATCACAAGTTTCAGGCCAACCTGGGCTACACAGTGAGCTTAAGGCCAGCCTTGGCTACACAATTAAGTCTCAGGTCACCCTAGGTTACATAATGAGACCCTATCTGAAAATAAACAGAACAAACAAAAAAGAACATGGGACAAGGAAGACGAGGGCAGAGCACATCAACAGAGTAAGAACCCTGGAGGGGAAGGCAGGCTCCTTCTCTGGAAACTAGTCACAGGTTCCTCAGGAACTGCAGAGTGGAACCACAGAGGACAAGACTCCAGGGTACAGACTACAGGATACACAGGTTCCCTAAGCTCTGAAACAGAAATGCAAATGAAGTGAATGTAAATTCTAGAGGACTATGTGTGACTTAGAAAAGTGTTGTGGGTCGGCCTGTGTGCCCCAAAGACACCCTGTTATCCTGACCCGGTACATGGGAATGTGGCCTTATTGGACTTAGGTCTCTGTATATATAATCAAGTTCGATGAGCTGACACCTTGTTCAGATAGCTAATCCAACATGACCTAGGTCTTCACAGGAGGAAACAGACACCAGGAATACACCAAGGAACTCCAGCTGCCACCAGAAGCTACAAGGAGAAAGAAGACTCAACGTGGAGTCTCAGCCTACAGAACTGTAAGAATCGACTTCTGCTGCTCTCAGCCCACCAGCTGTGGTGGTCAATCCCTTGTTCATCCATGGGGAGATATATTCCAAGACATTTATCTGGCACCTCACGTCAGCGATAGTACCAAACCCCATCCGCACCATGCAGTGAGACAGCTCAGAGGATAAAGGCACTGGGCTGCCAGCATGAGGACCTAAGGTCAATCCCTAGAACTCCCATGCTAGAAGTAGAAAACTGATCCCCTCCAGTTATCCTCTGACCTCCATACATACTCCACAGCACAGACACACACAAAGACATTATACAGTAGGAAAATAAATTTAGTTTTTTTGTTGTTTTTGGATTTTTTTTTTGAGGGTCTCACTCTGATCTTGGGTGGCCTATACTGGGTTGGCCTCAAACTCAGAGATCTGCTGGGATTAAAGGGGTGCCACCACACCTGGAATATTAGAAGAATCTTTACAATATACTATATACTATAATAAGAGTTATAATTTATGATTATACAAAAATGAAACAAGAAAAATATAGTAAGTCTTAAAGCAGTGGTCCTCAACCTCCCTAATGCTGTGACCCTTTAATACAGTTCCTCTTTTTATGGTGACCTCCAACTATAAAATTTTCATTACTACTTCATAACTTTAATTTTGCTATTGTTATGAATAATAATGTAAAAAAACTAGGTCTGAGGTAGTCCCTGTGAAAGTGCTGTTTAACCCCCGGAGGGGTTGTGACCCACAGGTTGAGAACTGCTGAGTTTTTTTTTTTTTAATAATTTATTTAACTTTATTTCATGTACATTGGTATGAAGGTGTCAGATTCCCTGGGACTGGAGTTACACACAGTTGTAAGCTGCCATGTGGGTGCTGGGAATTGAACCCAGATCCTCTGAAAGAGGAGCCAGTGCTCTTAACCTCTGAGCCATCTCTCCAGCCCCGAGAACTGGTTCACAGGTAAAGGTGCTTGCTGTCAAGCCGTATAAACTAATTCAATTCCCAGAACACACAGTAGAACTACCTCCCACAGGCTCTCCTTGAAAGTTCACACATGCACTGTGGCACAAGCACCCACACAAATACACAAACACAAAGGAAAAAAAAAAACAAACCGTAAAACTAAAAAGACGTATGGCTTTGAGATGTGGTTACAGCTCAATGACAAAATAACAGCTTAGCATGCACAGGGTGTGGATTTAATCCATTATTACTGTATATCATCATTATTAACAAGGGTCCTTTTCTAGTTAATGGGAAGAATTGCAGTGGTTTGGATGAAAATGGCCCCCATAGGATCATAGGGAGTGGCAATATTTGAAAGGATTGGACTGAGTGGTCTTGTTGGAGTCGGTGTGGCCTTGCAGAAGGAAGTGTGTCACTAAGAGCGGACTTTGAGGTTCTTGGAAGCTCAAGCCAGCCCAGTGTCAGTCGCTCTTCCTGCCTGCAGATCTGGATGTAGAACTTTCCGCTTCCTCTCCAGCACTGTGTCTGCCTGCATGCGGCCATGCTTCCTACCATGATAATGATGGACTACCTGTAAGCCAGCCTCAATTTAATGTCTTCCCATGGTCATGGTCTCTTTGTAGCAATAGAAACCCAAGACAGGAACATGTGGTTGCTAGCAGAAATGGGATGGAAGCTATGGTTTGAATAAGAATGGCCCCCATGGGCGCTAGCATTTGAAATCTTGATCCACAGTTGGTAACATTTTGGGGGAAGCTTACGAGGTATGGCCTTGTTGGAGGAAGCAAGCCATTGGAAGAGGGCTTTGAAAGCTCACAAAATCCCGTCCTTTTGGTGTTTCTTGACTGTGATTAGACATGGAGGCTCATGGTGGCTGTCCCAGCCCTCATAAACTCTAACCTCTGGAACCATAGACCCCAAAATCCCTTCCTTTCCTCCTTTCCTAAGTTGCCTTGGTCATGGCGGTGTATCACAGCAACACAGACCCTGAACAATATTCTTTCTCTCCATGACCTAGGCTGGGTAGGCACACAGAAACAGAGGGGATCTGCAGCAAGTCAGGATTAGGAGAAGCACACGCCCTGCTGACTGACCAACTGACAGGAGGCGGCAAAGCAAACGGGAGGGGCACGGGCAGCATTTTTCCTACTTACAGGAGATAGTGAGATCTCCAACATCTGGTGTTTCTCCTTCCCCTGCACCCGGAGCTGGAGCTGCTGGGATGTCTCTGTGGCTTCTGAAGAACTGGTCAGCACCACACAATCTATGGAGAGCGGGATTGAGATGCCAGGTTCAAGTGGAGGACTGGGAACAGAGTCTACCTCTAGAGCCTTTCTATACCCCTTAACCCCACCCACAGCAAATGCAGCAAAGACTTCCTCAAGACCCCTCTTCCTTGCCTTCTACTCACCAATGATGTCAGCCACTCCCAGTTTCAGGGCCCTAGGGGTGGCAGTAGGGGACAATTCTGTCTCTCCAAAAAGTAAAAGAATCCTGCTTGGAGACACCCCAAGATGATTTGCCATGTAATCCACCACATTCTGAAGGGGTTCCGACTAGGACAAAGACAAACAAAGGAATCTTCCAGCCTTGAAATTCCACACCCCAGCCCTGAGCCACCACCCTAAACATAAGATTCTGGCCTAGGCCACTTGCTGAACTCTTTAGCTGTTTACCAGGAAAATACAAAATTAAATAGTGTCAACTCAGTGGTCTAGGCAAACAGCACAGAGAAATTAAAAGGCTGGGGCTAAGGAGATGGTTCAGTCAGCAAAGTGCCTGGCATACAAGCAAGAGGTGACTTTGGTTCTCCAGCACTACATAAAATGCTGGGAGTGACAGGTAGAACCTGGAATCCTGGTACTGAGAAGGTGGAGATAAGAGGATCCTTCGAGCTCACTGGCTAGTCAGCCTCAATGCATCAATGAGCTCCAGGTCTAGGAAGAGGTCATCTCAAAAAACAAGGTAGGCTGGGCAGTGGTGGTACACGCCTTTAATCCCAGCACTCGGGAGGCGAGTCTCTGTGAGTCCAAGGCCAGCCTGGTCTACAAGAGTTAGTTTCAAGATAGGTTCCAAAGCTACAGAGAAACCCTGTCTTGAAAAAAATCAGAAAACAAAAAACCAAAGTGGACAGCAATTGAAGAAGTCACCAGACATTCTGAAATTGAATTTAAAATTGAACATTGAAATGAAACCGCTCATTTCAAAGTTTGGTATAAACTCATTCTTCTTTCTTAGTGCTAGAGTAGAAACTCAGGGTCTCACAAACACTATACCAATTTCTGTCACTGAAGCACAGCTCCAACCACGCATCTATGTTAGAAGTACCCTATGGAGCAAAAAAAGCAGCGCCGATAAGGCCATCTGCGACCAGTCTGCCAGCCTGAGTTTAGCTGCTTGGCCACACATGGTCTGTGCTCACGAGAGATCACTCCCACTAGCACTCTTGAACTTACCATCCTGCACAAATGTTAGCCTTTGCCAGGATTACTGTGTGCTACCTGCTGTGTCCAAGGCAGTACGAACATAAAAGGGAAGCATGACGCCCTGGAGGAGAAAGGCAGCCTAGAGGAAAACTCGTTTTAAAAAGCTTCAGGAAGCTGGGCAGTAGTGGCGCAGGCCTATAATCCTCCAGCACTTGAAAGGCAGAGAGGCAAGCAGATCTGAGTTGGAGGTCAGTCTGGTCTACAGAGCAAGTGCTAAGACAGGCACCAAACTACACAGAGAACCCTGCCTTGAAAAAAACAAAATAAGTAGAGCCGGGTGGTGGTGGCGCACGCCTTTAATCCCAGCACTCGGGAGGCAGAGGCAGGCAGATCTTTGTGAGTTCGAGACCAGCCTGGTCTACAAGAGCTAGTTCCAGGACATGTTCCAAAGCTACAAAGAAATCCTGTCTCGAAAAACAACAACAAAAAAAAAAAACTTAAGAAGTAGACCAATAAATAAGTAAATAAATAGCGAGCTTCAGATGCTGGAGAGGCAGCTCAGTGGTTACCAGTACCCATATCAGGCAGCCCTCAGCTGTCAGAAACTCTAAGTCCTGGAATTCAATGACTTCTTCCGCAGGTACTTGCACTCGTGCACACACCAAACGCAGACATACACCTAGACATAATTTTTGTTTGCTTGTTTTGTTTTGTTTTTTAAGACAAGGTTTCTCTGTGTAGCTCTGACTGTCCCAGAACTAGCTCTGTAGAACAGGTTAATCTTGAACTCACAGAGATCCACCTGCCTCTGTGCTGGGATTAAAAGTGTGTACCACCACTACCCAGCAACATCTACACATAATTAAAAAATAAGCCCTAAAACTCATAAAGATACCATGTATTTCTGTGTGTTTGTTTTCTCAAACAGGGTATAGCTATGTAGTCCATGCTGGTTTCAAATTCTAGAGTCTCACATTCCCAACTCTCAAGTGCTGAGATTACAGATATGTGCCAACCATCCATCATACCTGGCCTAAAGACGGGATACCTAGGTAGCCTTGAAAAAATGGGTAAAGTTTGTCAAAAAGAGACAAGAGTGAGGAAAAATGTAGACAAAGGGAACAGCAAGAACCAAAGCACAGAGAAATTAAAGCTTGATGGGGGCTCCAGAAAACAGGATGGGAAGAAAGGAGGATTGACCCCTCTGTCAGTACACTACCACTTCAATACCCATCTCTCTAAAAGCAGACACTGGTCCTGTCCCTGCTGCCCCATGCACTCACTGTCATGACAGGCAATCTGACTAGGTCAGCTCGGCACCGGATCTTGAGGGTGAAGAGTCGCCGCGGGCTCTGTGGCAAGGCAGGTTCCTCCACTAGGACCACCTCATCATCTAGGCTCTGAAGGGCCGGACTCTGGTGCTGGTTGGGGCTTAGGCAGGACCGCAGATCTTGAAGGCGCTTATTCACTTCCCTGGGTACAGATAGGACATTGGGACAGTTGAGGCTGAAGAGCCTCTCCATCAGTCCTTCCCTGCCACAGTCAGAGCTCCCCAGCCCCAGCACCTCAACTTCTGGAGTGCCTCTGAATGCTTTCTGCTTTTGTTCCTTGGTGAAGGCTGGAGCAAAGGAGAGATATCCTGGTCCCTACAGAAAGAAGAGAAGGGCAGGATGGTGGCAAAGGAGAGATTCCAACACATACTTCCTCGTAGACTGGGGACCTCCAGGAACCTGAGAGAGCGGAGAATCTAGAGAAAACACTTCTTTGCTAGAAGACATCTGTGGTAAGAAACACTGTTTTTATATTTATGTGACTCAGAAATAAGCAACGGAAACACTTCATCTTAAGATTAAGTCATTTTCCAGGAAAATGTCAGCTCTCTAACAGACACTAGGCACTTACTATCTAGCTACTCAATGACCCTCAAGAATGGTGACTGACTAGCTTCATTACAGAGTGGACAGGGACAGCTGGTAGAATTGGAGCCACATTCCACATTTCCACCTCCACTCCTAAGCATGGTCTAGGAGATCCTGTGTCGCCCTCCAGGACGAGCCACCCAAAAGTCCTGCCTTCCTCAGCTTCTTTCCAAAACCCTCCTTACTCCCAGAGCCTTATCGCCCCAGCGCCTCACTCACAGAAGCGCCTCCATTTTCGTCTCTTCTTTCTCATGCTTATTCCTCAGCTTCTTCTTCCAAGGAGAACCTGGAAGTAGGGCATCAGGGGGAGGACTGCTACAATCTGTCACATCCGCCTCTAGGGGCAGAGGAGAAAGAGGAAAGGGTTAGCTGACAGATGGCAGGGAGGTCAGGAAGAAACAAGGCTAAGACTTCAGGAGGGGCTGGAGGCCAGGTGTGGGGGCACATGCAAATCCTGGCACCAGAGAGGCTCAGCCAGAGGTCAGGAGTTGGAGGCCAGTGTAGGCCAGAGACTCTGGGAGTTTTTATTCGAGTTTTGTTCTAAAAACCGGTGGGCAAGAAGTCGGGAGAGAGCTCATTATAGAGCACATGTGAGCATCCAGATGCCCTGCTTTCAAGTCCTACTAACAAAAGAAAGAAGGGAAAAAGAAAAACAGGCACACATAGCGCTTTGAATGCATGTGTACACATGTATAAATGCATGTTTGAGTGTGTATGTGTACATGTGTAGATCAGAAGTCAACCTCAAGCCAGGTGGGGGCAGCACACATGTTTAATCCCAGCACTCGGGAGACAGAGGCCAGTCTGATCTACAGAGTTAGTTCCAGGACAGGCTCCAAAACTACTGAGAAACACTGTCTCAGGGAGAAAAAAAATAATAAAATAAAATAAATAAATAAATAAATAAAACCAACAACAACAAAAAGAGAGGTCAGCCTCAAATGTCATGCCTTAGGTACCATCCACCTTGTTTTTTGAGACATGGTCTTTCACTGACCTGGAACTAGCTGACTAGAACAGGCTGGCTGGCCAGCAAGTCCCCAGGGATCCACCTGTGTCCAGCTCCCTCCCCAGGGCTGGGATTATCAGTGTATGCTACCATGCCCAGCATTTCTCTACGGGTTTGGGGGCTCAAATGCAGTCCTTAGGTTTACACAGTGAGCACTTTCCTGAGCTGTCGCCCAGGTCCCTATGCAGTACTTTTCAACATTAGACAAGTACTTGTGGGGTGTGTTTAACTGTTCACTTAAATGCTATGCTGCTGCTGTTTATCATGTGTCTGTGTGAGGTGAAGGCAGCAGATGGAGGTCAACTCTCGGGACCTGGCTCTCTCCTCCCACTGTGGATTTTGGGGTCTGAGCTCAGGTTTTCAGGACTGTTCAGCAAGCGCTTCTACAAACCAAGCCATCTTCCCAGTCCTATTTAATATTTTTTATTACTTGAATTTAAATTTCCTTATGTTGGTTAGTATGAGCGTGCTCTTCATTCAGTTCTCAACATCACAAAATAAATACTGAACAAATGAAACTATGATACTAAACCCTAAATGATGGTTCTCAACAGAGACAAATTTGCCTACCAGATGGCATGTCACATATCTGAAGTGGATTTTGACTGTCACAACACAGACAAGAAATGGGCTAGAGCATGCTACTGACATCTAACGACCAGAGGTCAGGATGGTCCAAAAGCTACTCTATCCAGCATCCCTACAACAGAGTTCTCCAGTCTAAATTGTCAGAGATGCTGAGGTTGAGAAGCACTGACGCTAACTAAATATGGCAGCTACTGTAGGACTGGGGTCCTGTTTTTTGTTTGTTTTGTTGTTGTTATTGTTTTAAAATGCACTTATTTGGGGCAGGGGTATCATGCCATAAAGTACGCTCTCTCCTACTCTCTACCAAAAACAATAAGATCTCCCATTACTTTTGTCATTGGGAACATGGGCTTCCAGCAGTGTCTCTTCCTGTTTCACAATAAGAGTGGCAGCATTACAGATGTGCATCACCCCATCTGGATTTTTATTTATTTTGGTTTTTCGAGACAGTGTTTCTCTGTGTTGCTTTGAAGCCTGTCCTGGAACCAGCTCTTGTAGACCAGGCTGGCCTCAAACTCACAGATATCCTCCTGCCTCTGCCTCCCAAGTGCTGGGATTAAAGGCATGCACAACCACCGCCTGGCCACCTTTCAGAAATCCCCAGCACTACTGAATTTGGACACTAAGGACATTCCAGGTGCTACCCTAAACCATGTATATGGCAAATAATATATATATATATATATATATATATATATATATGTATAATTCCTTTAATTCTCAACAAAAACCCTTTGAGACAGGTCCACTATTACCCCCATTTTCCTGATGAGGAAAACTTGCCCAAGGTCACACAGTTATGAAAGAGTCAAACACAGGCCACATGACTCCTAAGACTGCTCTTAATTAGCCTACCACACTCCCTCACCTAACAGAAGTCTTGATTCAAGACTGGATCACTCCACTAGTAGCCTTGACCTTCACAAAGGGTTTGCAAAATTCCTATCAACAGGGAAAAATAAAGACTGGGCAGCCCTGATAAAATTCTAAGAATAGGTCAGGCGGTGGTGGGCGATGGTGGCGCACACCTTTAATCCCAGCACTCAGGAGGCAGAGGCAGGTGAATCCCTGTGAGTTCGAGGCTAGCCTGGTCTACAAGACCTAGACCCAGGACAGCTAGTACTGTTATACAGGGAAACCCTGTCTCGAAAAACAAACAAACAAACAAATTCAAAGAATACTCTTCTGGCTTCATAGTGTCCCCAAAGAATGGAACACCATAGGAGTTCTGGTATAACATGAAGTCAAGAGTCTCTCATCCGCCTCTATTATGACAGCACAATTGGAATGACCAGAGGAGGTACCTCAAAACCTGTACACTAACACATTCTTATGCCTGTCAGGACCTTTAGGTGGGGGAAGGAAATGGGTATTGCTGCTAATAATAATGATTAATAAGCTCCTTTCTGGACTAGAACCTTTCCCTAGGTCAGATACAAGAGTCCCTTCTCCCAATCCCAGTTAGAATCAGAAATGTGACTCAAGGGGACAGCACCTGGGCACCATTCTCCAGACCCTAGGGTCCACGGAGGCAGAGAGAAATGGAGAGAAAAGATAACATTGACTGCAGAGATGTAAACTCTAGGAAGTCTCAGAGAAGCAAGCGCTGAACACTTCCTACAAGCCCTCCCTTACCATCTTCAGGCTCTGAGGAGCAAAGTTTCAAGAGGGATGCATTATCTGGGATGAGGTTGAGGCTGCTTTGTACCTACAAAGACAAAAGGGAGAAGACAAGTCTCACATCCGGTCTATTCAAGCTGGGAATGGTTCTTCCCCCACATCCACTCTTAAGTCTTCCCTAAGGACCCCAACCTCTGAAGGGCATCCAGAGTCTAGCTTCCTCATGATTCGAAATTGCAGTGCCCTCTGAGGATGCAGGCTTAGTTCCCTCTTCTTAACCACTTTGCTAGCCCCAGTCACCTGACTCACCCTAAGGACCCTGGGTTCCTGGAAACCCCCATAGATCTTCTCACACTCCCCACCACCCCCATAAATATCCCAACTCTTCGGCTTCCTTACTACTGGTTGCAACCTCAAAATCCAACATGCGCCAAACCGCGGTCCCCTGTCCTTCCAAATCGTCTCCGAATCCTCTGGTACCTAGTCCCTCAGTCTCCCTCTGCTGAAGATTACAACCCCAGATACCTGCGTACTTCCAACATCCCCAAGTCCCTCTTGTTTCCAACCTAAAGGTATCTATGACACCCCCAACCACACACATCCCCCCGCCCTGAGCCAAACCCACAATGCCAGCCTTAACACTCCCTCCACAGCCCTTCTCGGGGACCTGGCTGCACCTTCCCGGAGTACACAGGAACCACCGGCGCTTCGCCCGGATCCAGCAGCCGCCGCCGCCGCCGCCGGACCAAGGGACGAGGGGCTCCTGCAGGCCCCTCGTTCGCCCCTTCACTGTTACTGTCGCTGTCCTGGCCAAGAGCGGCCGGCGCGGGGGGCCGGGCGGCCGGCACTTCCATAGGGTCCGTGACGACTCCCAGGATCTCCTCGTCGCTGTCACTGATCAAGTCCACAAGCACTGTGTCCGGAATGAACCGAGACGGAGCCTGCGTGGCGCGAGGACGCCGGCCACGGGCGACCCGGGCTCTTCGAGCGCCTCTGCCGACGCCGCCACCTCGGGACCTCGGACTCCATCTCCTCCCGGGTTCCGCCATCACACAAACACCTTCCACACACACCGGCCTCTACAGCCTCGCCGGCCCCACACGAGCGACTCCACCTTTCATTGGACGAACACCTTGCCAGTCGGCACTTCGTCCCGCCCATACGCTCTGGATCTGCCTACCAGCCCTCTCACTGGTCAATTAGCCCGTCTATCACCCACCATCCACTAAAACAAAGGCGCGAAAGATTCCAATCCCTTCGGTGCAATCAAAGAAGGTTTCGGTTCTGTAGAGTTCACCCATTGGCTAAACTTCCTCCGGACCCGCCTTCTCCAGGACCCGGGCTATCCTGGGAATTGTAGTCCTCGTACTCGGAAGTGCCCGGATAAACCAGGTGGCCTGAGGACTTACGCCTGTGTCTTTGCAGATTTCATCCCTTTGTCTCCTCAACCTCGGTGTGGCAGGAGTTCCATTCAACACTAAACACTTTCATTTTTCTTTCAGTATGTGGATAATATTTTAAACACTAAACACTTTCATACATGTCACCTCGGACATCCTCTACAAACACAGTTATCAAAACAGCATATACCTTAGCACAGCACAATTCAGAAACACTTTTTAGGGCGAGTACAAATTAAAAGGCTTACTTCTCCCTTATTGCAAAAAGAAGAGGTTTTGAAATAAAGATGCTTCTCGATTTATAGTGGGGCTACTCCTGATAAAGGCCTTACATTTACTCCATTTAGCGTACAGCCCTTCAGCTTCATCAACACAGTGGACAACAGAGCAATTGCAGGCTGACTGGGAGCTGCAGCTCATTGCCCCTGGCCAGCACAGCATGTTATGCATGAATAGCTAGTTTGGGAAAAGAAACGACTTCGAAATTGAGTCCCTATTGCTGGTCTATTGCTTGTCTACTGATCAATACCCTCATGCATAGATCATCAATTGGAAAGATGTAAATACTGCCAGTCAGTAACGTGTGTGCATATGTTACTCCTAATGTTTTAATAAATCCCTTGCTCTTTTTTTTTAAAAGATTTTTTATTATTTATTTATTATGTATACAACATTCTGCCTCCATGTATGCACACATGAGGGCGCCAGATCTCATTACAGATGGTTGTGAGCCACCATGTGGTTGCTGGAAATTGAACTCAGGACCTCTGGAAGAGCAACCAGTGCTCTTAACCACTGAGCCATCTCTCCAGCCCAAATCCCTTGCTCTTTTACAACTCAGCAGTTCATGGTAGAGCCCTATTTTTGAAACGTAGGCATCAAACCGGGCAGTAGTGGCAAGCACCTTTAATCCCAGCACTCAGGAGTCAGAGGCAGGCAGATCTCTGTGAATTCAAGGCCAGCCTGGTCTATAAGAGCTAGTTCTAGGACAGGCTCCAAAGCTACAGAGAAACCTGGTCAAAAAAAAAAAAAAAAAAACAACTAAAAATAAATAAATAAATGCAGGCATCAAAGAATTAGCTACTCAGGCTTCTGGTTCAAATGAGAGGGTCAGAGCCTACAATCAGAGGTAGTCTTATGTTGGCAGTTGTGTTTCCAGTACTGACTGCCCACTCCCAAATAACCAGAAGTGGCTTCCCAAATAACTGACTCAGATACTTAATATAAATTATAAATGCTTGGCCAATAGCTCAGGCTTATTACTAGCTAACTCTTACATTTTATTAACCCATTTCTATTCATCTATGTGCTGCCATGTGGCTCAGGACTTGTTACCTCATTTTGTACACGTTTTGTTCCCTCTGCTTCTGGCTGGCAACTCCTCTGACTCTGCTATCGCATGTAACTTGGCACTAGCGGTGATGGTTCACACTAGTCGGTGAAAAGACTCAGAGACACATTGAGAATGAACTTAGCCTCTGTGACTGCAGCGGGCTCAGTCTTGGTGCACTGAAGCACTTTCCTTTTGCTTCTTGGAATCTTTATTTTTTCCTATGTTTACACTTTAGCTAGTAGATTTTCATAACTCAAAACAAACTGAAAGAATTTTCCAAAAACACAATGCCAAGTGCAAACACCTGATTCATGAGGTATTGATTTTCCAGGAGTTTCCCCTAAACCAGGTTTTACATAGGCTTTGTATCCATGGGGAACTCTCAGTCAAGATTCAATAGGACAACAAAATGTGTTTGTAACACAAAGGAAGGACTAGAGGCCGTGTGAAAACTCTGGAACTAGACAAGGTATAGCCCAGCAGGAGTTCATGGCTAGCAAGGATTACTTGCCAACTCTCTGGCTCCAGGCCTGCATGAATTTCTGCCACATTCCACCCTTCCTCATTCCCATCATTCTCAGTTTGGCTTTACCACCTAACTTTATCCCGTTCAGCTGCCCCCTGAAACTTGCCCCCTGAAAACCAATTAGCTAAAGAGTTTGTCTCCCCACTCACCATGATATAGTTCAGATGGACAGACCTGGAGAGATGCATCTGTGCTTAGGAGTCCTTTCGGGGGGCCCAAGTTCAGTTCCCAGCACCCACATGGCAGCTTGCAAACCGCTGGAATTTCAGGGTATCCAATGCCCTCTTCTGACCTCTGTGAGTACCATTGTGCATGTGGTGCATAAACAGATTGGTGTAGGAGGGTCCTTCTTTATTTCTGTTGCTTTCATTGGTTAATGAAGAAATTGCCTGGCCAATAAGATAGGTCAGTCCTTAGGTGTGTGGAGTAGACAGACGGAAGTTCTGAGAAGAAAGGAAGTGTGCCAGAAGCCATGATTCTCCAGCCCAAGATGGACATTGATTAGACTCATGCCGCTAAGCCACAGTCAAGTAGCGATACATATTATCAGAAATGGGTTAGTTTTAGATGTGAGAGTTAGCCAAGGAAAGGCTAGTGATAATGGGCCAGGCAGAGTTTAAATGAATACAGTTTTCTTGTGGTTATTTCAGGCATAAACTAGCGGCTGCAGCCAGGAGCCAGGCACAAGGAACAAAACAGCTTCACTCCACTCAGGTGCTGGGAACACAACCCACACCCCCTATTACAACAGTTTGGCTGCCCATCGTGGTTGGCTGACTCCACGTAAATCCTGAGGGGGCTTAAAAAGGAAAGACTTTAAAACAACTTTTTGCCGTTTGCTGAAGCATGCTGGAGAGAAATTTCCTATTTCAGCAATAGCAGGAAAAAAAGTTGAGCCACTTTGAAAAGGGGCTTCTTGGGCTGTGCCACCAGCTCGAACTCTGGCTATAAAGCATTTCAATGGCTTTTCTGGGACTGGATGTTTCTGTGCCTGCTCAGTCAGGATCATGGCTCAGCTCTTCCTGCCTTAGGCGGCAAGATCAGGTCTACTGGAAACTGGCGGTTTTGAAATACCAGTTTATAGTCTGTGCCGCCAGCGCACAGACCTCTGGCTCCGGCGGGAGACAAAGCATTTCAGTGGGGTTTTCTGAGTAAAGTGCTACGCTTGCTTGCTTGATGACAATTTGGAGTTGCTGTGTGCCTGGAACATTGCATGCAGCTCAGAGGCGCAATTGGCTCTGAGATAAGAGCAGCTTGGCTCGGCTCTGCCATGCTGAAATGTGCTGAACTCAGGCAGGAACCACCTTAATTACCATGATAACAGCGCAGTTAAGGTTTAGACTGGGCAGGAAACAGGTGGTACCTTAATTACCCCTACATGGTGTAAGCTAAAGTAAAGCAGTTTTTTAAAAACTGCTTAGCATTTTAAGAACTGCTTCTGTACATTAAAGAATTACAGACTCACAATATTACAGATTCAGACATAAAAGATCTATAAATTGGTCACAGTGTTGGATGGGTATACGTAGGCTTGGTAGAGAGAAAAAGAAAAATATAGAGTCATATGGTGTATTATGATTGTGTAGTTCATTTAAAAATGTAATGTATAATTAGGAAATATAGGTTGTTAATGGATAATCATCAATAATAGTCAAGTTTATAGTCATGTTAGATTTTCTAGATATGCATAGATATATTTTAGATAGGCATTCTTCATATCTTTCAAAGATGACAGAATATGGCATTTAATGGTTTAATAGCTTAGGGCTTTTCATGACAATGAGACACGTCTGCTCCTGACAGCACCAATCTGCTTCAAGAGGAAGATGGGCATCGAAGAGGCTCCTTATGGAGTTTGCTAGCCATTTCGGCAAGAAACTACTCTTGCCTGGAATGCTTAAATGGATACAAAGAACCTGCAGAAAGAGGACTGCTGAACTTGCCTAAAAGGTGAGATGGTCCTTCAGGGTTTCTGCTTCATGCAAGAATATGCGAGACATTCTGCAGGATACAAAAGAAAATGACTGAACTGTCTTTGAATGTTCCTGCTTCATGGAAATGTCTGCTGGATGCTATGGGCCTGTAGGCTGAAGATGGATGCCCCAACAATACAAATGAACTTTGGGTGACTATACAGGCAGCGAGATGTCTCTGTCACTTGTAGAGTTTTGTAAGTTGCTTACTTCTTGTTTATTTAGGTAATATTATATCCTTCTGAAGTCTTTGATGGAGTTGAAGAATGGATAGTTATAGTTTTCCTTAGTTATGATAAAAGATAAAATAGATATAAATATGGTAACTGTAATTCTTACTTGATAACTGTTTTGTTATATGTAAGTTTACTATGTTAAAATGAAAGCCTTTCTTTTTTGTTTAAACAGAAAAGGGGCAAATGGTATAGGAGGGTCCTTCTTTATTTCTGTTGCTTTCATTGGTTAATAAAGAAGCTGCCTGGCCTATAAGATAGGTCAACCCTTAGGTGGGCGGAGTAGACAGAACGGAAGTTCTGAGGAGAAAGGAAGTGCGCCAGACACCATGATCCTCCAGCCCAGATGGATGCAGGTTAGAATCTTCTGATAAGTCACCACCTTGTGGTGACACACAGATTTGTAAATATGGGCTAGACTAATATGTATAAGAGGTTAAAACTAATGGGCCAGGCAGTATTGAAATGAATCCAGTTTGTGTGTAATTTGTGTATTCCAGGTATAGCCATGCGGACGTGTGGCCGGGAGCTGGGCGGGATACAGCCCGCTGCTCCCGCCTATTACAACAACAGATAAGCAGGCACACACATAGACACACATAAAAACAATTTTTTCTTTAAAGTTAAGATGACTATTGTTGAATATTATTTTAACTATGCAAAGATGTGTTACATTTGTTTATGCTGCATCTGTTTAACTATGTAAGGTGTGTTGCATTTGTTTATGCTGCATTTGTTTAATTATGTAAATAAATTATGGTGTGTTGATGTTTTACCCTTTTGCCTAAGGCACCTGACTAGTCTAATAAAAAGCTGAATGGCCAATAGCTAGGCAGTAGAAGGATAGGCAGGGATGGCAAGCAGAGAGAATAAGTAAAAGGAAGAATCTAGGCTCCAGAGAAAAAGAGGGAGAAAGACAGGGAGATGCTCAGGGTCAGTCAGACAACCACCAGACAGAAAGACAGACACAGAGTAAGCAGAGAAATAGGACATACAGAAGAAAATGAAGGTAAAAAGCTCCAAGGTAAAACACAGATGAAGAGAAACAGATTAAGTTATAAGAGCTAGTGGGACTAGCATAAAATAAGGCTACACATTCATAAATAATAATAAGTCTCCATGGCATGCTGTGGGATGTCCTTTGGTATATGTATTGCTTTTATTGGTTGACAAATAAAACTGTTTCAAGCAATGGCTTAGCAGAGTAAAATCAGGTGGGAAATCTGAATATATATATGGAGAGAGAGAGAGAAGCAGAATCATGGAGACACCATGTAGCTGTCCAAGGAGACAGACACCATAACCTACTGGTAAGCCACAGCCTCGTGGCAATACACAGATTAATAAAAATGGGTTAATTTAAGATGTAAGAACTAGCTAGGAATACACTTAAGTTGTTGGACAAGCAGTGCTATAATTAATATAGTTTCTGTGTGATTATTCACGTCTGGGCATTAGCAGCAAAAACTGTACAACTCCTTTAAGAGGACTAGGGCTGGAGAGATGGCTCAGTGGTTAAGAGCACTAGTTGGTCTTTCACAGGTTCTGAGTTCAATTCCCAGAAACCACATGGCAGCTCACAACTGCCTGTAACTCCAGTTCCAGGGGACCCAACACCCTCACACAGACATATATGCAAGCAAAACACTAATGCACATAAAATTTAAAAAATGCTGGGTGGTGGTGACACATGCCTTTAATCCCAACACTCGGGAGGTAGAGGCAGGTGGATTTCTGTGAGTTCGAGGCCAGTCCAGTCTACAAGAGCTAGTTCCAGGACAAGCTCCAAAGCTACAGAGAAACCCCGTCTTGAAAAAAAAAAAAAAAGCTAATGTACATAGGCTTGGGAAAGAGAGGAAAAAGAGTATAGAGAGTTATAAAAAGAAGTAAATAGTTTTAAAAAATAAAAATCTCTAAAGAGAAAGGCATAGATTAAGGGAGTAAAGAAAAATAAGCCATGTAAAGATGGAATATACACAGAGAATCTGGAATATGTTTATTTTTGTGTTTTCTTTGGATTTTTGACTGTAGAGAAACATTTGATTCTGGGGGCTGCTAAATTAAATGAACATAAAGATATTTTGACTTCAAAATTTGACAAGTCTGAACAAACTGATGCTTTGAAAAGAGATTCTGCTTTTATTTCCACAGAAGATGAAAACCTGTGAATTCCTTCCAGGCTAATGTGGTTTGATGGAACAAGACCCCACAAAAGGTCTCTGTGAACCCTAAAATTACTTTGCCCAATGAAGAGCAGGAAGCAGTTTGGAGAAAACTATGCTCAAATTCCCATAATGATTCTTTATAAATGTTTTTTTTCATTTAAAAGGGGTTGATTTTAAGTGATTAATGGTCACAGTCAGTTTCTTAAAAAAAAAAAAAAAAAAAAAAAAAGGAGGGAGAGGTGTTGTAAGAAGGCCACTTGTTTGTTCTCGGCTGCTCAGCCCTGAAATAACCACACAGAAACTGTATTAATTAATTCACTGCTTGGCCTATTAGCACTAGCTTCTTATTGGCTACCTCTTACATCTTATTTTAACCCATTTCCATTATTTTATATTTTACCTCGAGGCTCTTGGCCTACCGGCAAGGTTCCAACTGACAACTCACGTCTTTCCCCTCTAGCAGCTACATGGCATCTTGCCACTCCACCTTCTTTCTCCCAGCATTCAGTTCAGTTTTCCCCACCTACCTCTATTCTGCTTTGTGCAGGCCCAAGGCAGTTTCTTTATTAACCAATGGTATTCACAACATACAGAGGGGAATCCCACATGGTGGTGGGGGGTATAATATAGAGACGAACACTTTGCATTGGTATGGATCTTGGTCTGTCAATACAAACTTGAGGTTGATTTGTTGCACTGTGCATATGTATTTCTGCTCTTGTTTAAGGCATTGTGTTTGTGCAGCTCATTTAAAAATGTAATGTATAATTAAGAAATACAGATTAATAGATAGTCATTTATAATAGTCAAACTTGTAGTCATGTTAGTTAGGTTTTCTAGATATATAGAGATATATTTCAGTATCTAACTGAAATTATCTATCTAAGATAATCTTCAACCCTTCAAAGACCTACAGAATATAGTGTTTAAAATGTTTTAAGAAATTAGACTTTTCTTGACAGTGAGACATATCTGCTTCTGGCAGCACCAATTACTTCAGAGAGGTTGGGTTGATGGATATTGAAGAAACTCGTTATGGAATTTGCCTTCAGTGTGACAAGCCATTTGGAAAGAAACTGCTCTTGCCTGTACTGCTTAATGGTATGCTGTATGAACTGGACATGCAGGACCCACAGAAAAGTGACTACTGAATTTCCAAAAGATGAGATGATCTTTCATGGTTCCTGCTTCACAGAAGAAACTGCCAGACATTCTGCAGGACACATAAGAAAGCAACTGATGTACTTTACCATTATAAGGCAGAACAGATCTTCAAATTTCCTGCTTCATGAAAAAGTCTGCCACATATTATGGTCCTATAGGTTGAAGATGGATGCCCCAACATTACAGAAAAACTTGGGGTGACTGTCCAGGCAGTGAGATGTCTTCGTCAATTATAGAACTTTGGAAGTTGCTTACAAAGCACTTCCTGATTACTTAGGTAATATTATATCCTTATGGGGTCTTTGAAGAGTTGAAGATAGATAGTTATAGTTTTCCTTAGTTATAATAAAGGATAAATTAGATATAAATCCTTAGACTCACATCGATAGGATAGATAATAGATTATTTTCCTTAATTTGCTAAATGTAGATGAACAAAATATTGTAACTATAATTCTTGTTTGATAACTATTTTGTATATGTAATTTTACTATGTTAAAGTTAAAAACCTTCCTTTTTAATTAGACAGAAAAGGGTAGATGATGTGGGATGTCCTACTGTATATTTATTGCTTTTATTGGCTGATGAATAAAGCTGTTTCAGCCAATGGCTTAGCAGAGCAAAGCCAGGCAGAGAGAGAGAGAGAGAGAGAGAGAGAGAGAGAGAGAGAGAGAGAGAGACTGTGTGTAGACGGAGTCAGGGAGATGCTATATAGCCGCCAAAGGAGACAGATGCCAGACACCAGTAAGCCACAGCCTTGTGCTAAGACACAGATTAATAGAAATGGGTTAATTTAAAATGTAAGAGTAATGATGCAAAATAATCCTATACCAGTTTGATTAAAAGAGGCTATTTATTGGAGGGGAAAAAACTTACAGATCAATGTCCCAAACCACAGTCCTCTCATCACAAACAGGAAACAGAGAGTCTGGCTGGAAGAAAGAGAGGGCAAGCGGAGGGCTGCCACCACTTTTTAAAATGAATGAAACCACACCCTAGTGGGCTGATATTTCAAAGGCTATTGGCTGAAGGAGAAGGAGCTCCCGCAGCACCTCCCCCTTTTGTTTAAGTAAGAAAGTTCCAAACCTACTACAAAATTATATACAGTAAAAATAGAATATCCTATTCTAACTAGCTTAAGTTTTGTATAATAAATAACTTGGCCAAGTCAAGATTGGAAAGTAACTAACTACATTTATCTAGTCTTCAACCCCATCGAAAATCTGAGAAGGGAAATAACATTACCTGAATAATTAGGAAGTGCAATCAAACAACTTCCAAAATATGCAACAAATCACAGAGACAACTGGCTACCTGGGCAATCCACCCAAAGTCACATTTGCGGCGTTGAAGCAACCAATTTTGGCTAAGGCCTAGAATAACTGACTAACTGACAGATTTTTTTTTTTTGAGACAGGGTTTCTCTGTAGCTTTGGAGCCTGTCCTGGAACTAGCTCTTGTAGACCAGGCTGGCTTCAAACTCACAAAGATCCGCCTGCCTCTGCCTCCCGAGTACTGGGACTGACAGATTATTTTTAAAGGCAAGAAATTTTTCAAAACCGTCTTACCCTGTCTTGGCAGGATTTGACAGTTCTGCTTATCCATTTCTGGATACTATGTATTTTGTCAGTAGTTGAGGTATGGGCAGTT
>JAQHUG010000016.1:8093418-8116407 GCA_028555095.1 Dicrostonyx torquatus | reverse complement strand
CAACAATGAGGACACTAAGAGAGACTTACATAGACCTAATATACATGGGAAAGTATAAAAAGACAAGATCTCCTGAGTAAATTGGGAGCATAGGGACATTGGGGGAGGGTTGAAGGGGGAGGGAAGAGGCAGGGTGGGGAGCAGAGAAAAATGTAGAGCTCAATAAATATCAATAAAGGAAAAAAATAAATGCTGATTGGCCAGGCAGTATGTATAGGTGGGACAACCAGACAGGAAGTAGAGGCGGGACAAGGAGAATAGGAAAATTCTGGGAAGCAGGAAGCTCTCTAGGCAGTCCTGCCCAGATCACTGAAGAAGTAAGATGTGATCTGCCCCGCTGAAAAACATACTGAGCCATGTGGCTAACATAGATAAGAACAATGGGTTAATATAAGTTACAAGAGCTAATAAGAAGCCTGAGCTAATGGGCCAATCCATTTATAATCTTATAGAGACCTCTGTGTGATTTTCTTTGGGGCTAAACAGCTGCAGGAAGTGGACAGGACAGAAACCCCAACAAGCAGGCCCTCCTGTTACAGGGAAACCTTGTCCAAGAATTCTCTCACCTCACCTCTTCTCAATTCACTTCTGAAACCTTTTGTTGTTGTTTTTGTTTTTCAAGACGGTGTTTCTCTGTGTAACAGCCCTAGCTGGAACTTGTTCTGTAGACCAGGCTGGCCTCGAACTTCACAGAGATCCGCCTGCCTCTGCCTCCTGAGTGCTGGGATTAAAGGCGTGCACCAGCACCACCTGGCCACTTCTCAAACCTTTTGAACTCTGTTGCAGCATTTATTCTGTAAACCATATATATGTATGTAGATATAATTTACTGCATGTTGTGTCATGTGAGAGTTTATGCTAGTAATTATGACTGCAGTAAAAGAACCTGCAATCACCTCGGTCTCAGATAAGTGGATTTTATGTGACAAACTGCTGCCGTTAAAACCACAAACATTTGTGAGCATATTGTTACTCAGGAAATTCTGTCCCTGGAAAGACACAAACATGCTTATGTTTCTGGCATAAGATGCTCATGACACAGCTCTGCAGCAAGCTCCCTTACCCACTGAGGCATCTGAAGGGCTGGAGGTTAAACCTCAGGCTTCTTGCATCCTAGGCCAGCGTATTAGTCAAGGTTCTCCAGAGAAACAGAATTGATGGGACAAATTATTTCATCAAGGCTGCAGTCAAGAATATTATATTCTCAAAAAGTCTCAGAATATGTATGTGAGATTAATTAGGTTGGTTAACATGCTATGGCCTTGGTACTCAGACAATAGTCACTCAGTCTGTGGGGCTGGATGTCTCAGCCATCCCAGTCTGGTACTGAAGGCCTGGAGGGTTTTGGAGAGCTGCTGATCCCCAGTCTACATTGGAAGCCCAGGGAAGCTGGCTCTGGCAGCAGTGTGGTGATGCTGCAGGAGCAGGGTGGATGAGCCTGCCAGCAGAGTAAAGGCAGCAGGCCAAAGGCAGGCCCTCCTCCTTCCTCAGCCTTTTATCCAGCTGCTGGTCCAAAAATTCCTCACAGGAGTTTCCAGAGGCTTGCATTTAGTTGATTCCAGACCTAATCAGGTTGACAGGTGCCCTCTCACTGACCTATGACCCCATCACACAGACACACAGCCTTTTTTTTTTTTTAGACAGGAATCTCAATGTATAGTTCCAGCTGGCCTGGTCCAAATCCTTCTGTTGCTTCAGCCTTGTGAATGTTGGGGTTACAGGTGTGTGCTGTCACTCATGGTTCAGTTTGGCACCTTGGCTGCGTCCACAATCCATCCAGGACACCTCTACTACCACAGGACAGTGACAACCCCTCACACTCCTGCCTCAACTCGAAAGCATCTCAGATGCTCCAAGTGACTCAACCCTGGTCAGGATTAAGGACGTACAGCCACCAACAGGTGAAGCTCTGTTCCTGGGGTCTAACCAAGACCGGCAAGGTCTTTCAGCTCTACTGGGGGAGTCAAGTTAAACTAAATGCCCATGCAGACTATAATATGCTGCCCCGCAGTATGTCTCTTTGCCACATTTTCCGGTCAGTATTTGAAGAAATGCAGATGAAGCTGTGGCTCTGGAAAGGCATCCTCTATAGAAGAAACCTCTGAAGGAAATGCACAGCATGCGTGTCTGCAGTAAGCCAAGTGCTGCAGCACACCAGGAATCCCAGCACATGGGAAACTGAGGCAGAAGGATCAGGAGTACGAGACCAACCTAGGCTGAATAGCAAAACTATGTCAAGATGGCGGGGAAGGAGGAATGGAGGAAGAGGGAAAGGGAATAAGGAGGGAAGGAAGGACAGGCAAGAAAAATGAGAAAGGAACAGGAGATGTGAGACAAAAGCATTTCCTGGGGGCCTCATATGGCTTGCCTCTACTTCCCCAGAAGTCCCAAGCCCCTGTTTCCTCTGTAGCTTAGGAAAACACATAAACTTCTGTCATCTGTGCCCACCACTTTTTTTTTTTAGGTTTCTTTTGTTGTTTAAAACAAGATCTCGGGGGCTGGAGAGATGGCTCAGTGGTTAAGAGCGCTTACTGGTCTTCCAGAGGACCCGAGTTCAATTCCCAGAACCCACATGGCAGCTCACAACTATCAGTAATTTCAGGTCCAGGGATGTGACACCCACGGCAAAAACATCAATGCACATGAAATAAAAATAAATAAATAAAAATATATTTTAAAAATAAAATAAAACAAGATCGCTCTATGTAACCTTGGCTCTCCTGAAACTTACTATGTAGAACAGGCTGTCCTTGAACTCACAGAGATCTGGTTGCCTCTGTCCCACAAGAACTGATATAAAAGCATGCACCACCTTACTCTGGCCCCACCACTTTTTTGTATGACTGTCATACATGTGCACATAATTAAAATTATCTTTCTCTTCTTAATCTGTCAGTTTTTCTAGAGATTTTTATTTATCAAACTCTCAGACAAGGAGGAAAATTTTTTCTTATAAAAAGTTGGGTTTAGCCGGGCGGTGGTGGCGTGCACCTTTAATCCCAGCACTCGGGAGGCAGAGGCAGGTGGATCTCTGTGAGTTCGAGACCAGCCTGGTCTACAAGAGCTAGTTCCAGGACAGGCTCCACAGCTACAGAGAAACTCTGTCTCGAAAAAACCAAAAAAAAAAAAAAAAAAGTTCGTTTTTTTTTGTTTGTTTTTGTTTTTCTTTTCTTTTTTTTTTTTTAGTGTATGGGTGTCTTGTATGCATGTTTTTCTGTGTACTATGTGGGTGCAGTGCCTGTGGAGGCTAGATGAGGGTATCAGGTCCCCTGGAAATGATGTTACAGATAGTGTGACCGCCAGCCACATGATTCCTGGGAATCCAACCCAGGTCCTCTGCAAGAGCAGTTAGTAGTGCTCTAAAGTACTAAGCCAGGTCTCCATCTCCAAACCTGCCTTTTTGTTTTTTCCTTTAGAGGTGGGTTTTCTGTCTTAACCAAGCTGACACTAAACTGTGGAGCCAGGTAGCTAGCCTAACTAAAGAGCCGAGAGTGGACCAGGCCCTACCTAAAACAAGAAGCCTAAGACTGGAAGTCGAACTGCTTTGAGGCATGGCTCCTTCAAAAGGAGGTCTCTACATAATGCTTTGGTGCTGTCTGGTTCCTGATATGCAGTATAACCTCAATAAATGCCAGATGACAATAATAGCTCATGCTAATGCTTACCACGCTACACTCAGGTACGTCACACGTCATTCCCTCGGGAGTCAGGTGCTTCCCGAGCATGAGCAAGACCTTCAGTTTGATTCCCAGACCCACAAAACATAAGTAAGATTCATTCAGAAAGAAACCATCACTGCTGTCTTTATTTCTCAGACCAGGAAACTGCCATGTGGAGACCATGAAGCTAGTGCAGGGAGAAGCTGGTGTTTCAAATCCTGATAGCCTGTCAGCGCAGCTACCATCAGCGCAGCTACCGTCAGCGCAGCTACTGTCGGCTCAGCTTCTGTCAGCACAGCTACCGTCAGCGCAGCTACTGTCAGCGCAGCTCAGCTCCAACCCTAGCACCCAGTGACAGCCCACCAATGTGTCTCTGTCCTCTGCCCCTGAATACAGGAAACCCCCAAGGAGTGCTTTGCACAGCTCATCATTCCGCATCCACTTTCCTTCCCTTCTTAGCTCTGCGTTCCCGACGGTCATCACCCTCTCCTGGCGGGAATACCAAGGGCGGGCACCAAGAAGACTGACATACAGAGCTGACCGCAGTGGACAGGATGCACACCAAAGTGCTTCCAGCAGAGCCGACCTCAAGCTTACAGTATAGGTATAGCGCGGCAAGCTAGCCTCTCAACTCTGGCGGATCTGCCTACCTTAGCCTCTCAAGAACTGGGATTACAGATATGAGCCAGCCCATCCAGCTCACAGGCAAGAGCTAAAATGAAGCAGGCTGGGTAAATTCTGTGCCTGAGAAGGGCTACGTGGAAGAATGGGTGCTCCAGAAAATGCAGTTGGCTTTATCATGGTTTTGAGCCAAGGGACTTCTGTTCAAGATGGAAGCCCAAGGAAATGCTGGAGTTTCGAACCCTTAAGTGTGCATATATTATGCAGACTTAACAAGGAGTATTTCTCTGGTGGTTTGGGTTTTGAGGGATGTAAGTGGAACTCCAGGTTTCAAACATACTCAGCAAGTACTGCAGCACCGAGTCATACCCCCCAAGCCAGTTTTTTTTTGTTTTGTTTTTTTGTTTTTTTTTTTTTTAAAAAATAATTAGCTCAAAAGCAGAATTCTCATGATCCAAAAATAAAGAAACCAAAGCCACCATAATGGGTGGGTGGGGAAATGTGTGGTCAAGTTTGCGAGAATCCCTAGCACAGAAATTTGACTACCTGACTGGGGATAGAGGTGGAGACTGGTGAGGCCCTCAGAATAGCACAGAGCTGAAGTGGAGCTCCTGCCCGAAGCTGGGGACTGAGAAAGGATTGACCCTCTTCTGGGCACAGACAATGAAGGAAAATCCTCCCCTGGGCCTTAGTATTTGTTATGAGAATAAAAGTCATCGTGCAGGCTAAGAAAGTATCTCAGTTAGCGGTGATTACATTCGTGAGGCTCCGTGTTCCTTCCCCAGCACATTGTCCACACACACCTCTAATCCCACAGCTGAGGAGGAAAAGACCAGAAACCCAAGCATCCTAGGCTAGAGAGAGCTGGAGACCAGGTATACATGAAAATCTGTCTCAGAAACAAGATAAAATACAAATTCTAGGGGCTAGAGAGGTGGTTCAGCAGTTAAGAGCTCTTACAGTTTTGTTTTGTTTTGGTTTTTCGAGACAGGGTTTCTCTGCAGCTTTGGAGTCAGTCCTGGAACTAGCTCTTGTAGACCAGGCTGGCCTTGAACTCACAGAGATCTGCCTGCCTCTGCCTCCCGAGTGCTGGGATTAAAGGTGTGTGCCACCACTGCCCAGCGTGCTCTTACAGTTCTTACACGGGATCTTAGAGACTTAGAATCATCTGTAATTCCAGCTCTTGGGAATCTTCTGACCTCTGTGAGTTTCAGGAACGTACGTGATACACATATATGCAGCCAAAACACTCTTACACATAGATATATGTATAAAAGAACACTGGAAAGATTGTTCTGTTTTTAATATCTCAGAGAACTTTGAAATTTCTTTTGAAAAGGTTTTGTTGGACAATGGTGGTTCATGCCTTTAATCCCAGCACTCAGGAGGCAGAGGCAGACAGATCTCTGTGAGTTCAAAGCCAGCCTGGTCTACAAAGCGAGTTCCAGGACAGCAAGGGCTACTCAGAGAAACCCTTTCTTGAAAGAAAAAAAAAACCAAACAACAAACAAACAAAACACACTGGCAGGGAGAACAGGATCAAAGGAGGACATCGGGAATCAGTGACCAATGTGTCTCATAAATTGGATGGACTAGAGCTTGCTCAGGATAGTTTCCAGGGCTGAAGACTTGCTCTGAAAGGCCTTGCAGGCATGGTTTGTATAAGGACAAGACTCCATGACCAAGTGGAGAGAAAAGGAAAGTACATGCTCAGACTTTAGCCATTTGACTTAGCTTCCCCAATGCTCAGTTTCTATTCTGCAGGAGGGAGGGTCGGGGCTGCTTAGTGATGGAGCACAGCCCTAACACACCCAGAGCCCTGTGTGTCTCCAGCACACAGCCCTAACACACCCAGATCTCTGTGTGTGTCTCCATCACATAGCCCTAACACACCCAGACCTCTGTGTGTGTCTCTATCACACAGCCCTAACACACCCAGACCTCTGTATGTGTCTCCAGCACATAGCCCTAACACACCCAGACCTCTGTATGTGTCTCCAGCACATAGCCCTAACACACCCAGAGCCCCATGTGTCTCCAACACACAGTCCTAACACACCCATAACCCCATGTGTCTCCAGCACACAGCCCTAACACACCCAGAACCCGTGTGTCTCCAGTACCACAAAGTACCACACAGATAAAGAATCAGAAGGGAGACATCAAGATTGAATGTGGGCAGAGAACTAGAGTGCATGGCCTCGCCACGTACTAACTAGACAAGTCTTGGCATGTTTTTTATCTCCTCTGTCTGCCTCAATCATCCATGAGGCTGTCATAATATTAGTATAGTCAGAGGGGTTTTTTGAAGATGATACAACTTAATAAACATTATCTGATACTGTAGCAAAAATATATTCAGATTCTTTTCCTTCGGCAGTCTCACTAAGCAACAATCAACACAGATTTGTATGATCCCAAAACAGTATGGAAATTTCCCTCCACCAACAAGTGATGATGTAATATTTTTAGGGCTCACCAGGTGATAGCCTTTAATCTAGCTGAGTACTGACAACGTGCTCTGGAGAAATCAGATCCCACAGCATGAGGGCAGTGGTCTCAAGGCTGGCCCTGTTGCAGGGTGTCCTACTTGTGCTGTTTTGCTCTGAGACCAGGTGGCCTTAAACTCTCCACCCTCCAGACTTAGCCTCCCAAATCCTAAGAGGATGCATAGCTCACCTGTGCTTTTGAGATACCGATACAAATCAGGGTTCCCACAAGCCTCCTCATGGGCTCAGTTCACTTTGGAAAAGCCTCCACATGCTCAGCCGCCTTCAAGTCCTCCAAACCTGTCCCCTCTTTTCTGCTGTTGTTTTTATAGTCCAAGCCAGCCTGGATTTATGATTCTATTGTTTCATCCCTCCAGACATACACATAGGCATGATTGGTTACTTCAGTGGCCAACTTAATCTTCGGTCTTCTCCCCTTTCTGGAGGATGGGGGAGCTAGAATCCCCAACCCTCTAATCCTACCTGGTCTTTCTGGTAGCCATTCCAATCCTGAAGCTACCAATCATTAGTCAATTCACTAGTGTGCACTGGTGCCTTCTCTCTCTCTCTCTCTCTCTCTCTCTCTCTCTCTCTCTCTCACACACACACACACACACACACACACATCACACATCACAGGAAATACAGGATTATATGCATGAGTTTGAGGCCAACCTGGTCTACAGAGTGCCAGGACAGCCAAGACTGTTACTCAGAGAAGCCCTGTCTCAAAAAAGAAAATAAACAAACAAACACATATACATTTTATAAAGCTTCAAGTATAACTGGGTAGCGAAGTGTTCTCAGCAGCATTGTGTGAGGCCCTTGGTTTGGTCCTAGTACCAAGAGAAAGGGACAGAGAGTAGCATTCAGTTGTAGTTCCTACTATTCATGAAGCAAGGGGATCACTTACACTCAAAAGTTTAAGATCAAGATGGACACTTAATGTGCTGGCTTTCTTTCTTTCTTTTTCTCTTTTTGTCAGTTTTACAGAAGGTCAAGTCATTTGGGAAGAATGATTCTAAATTGAGAAAAGGCCTCCATCAGTTGGTCTGTACATAAGTCTGTGGGGCCTTTTCTTGATTAATAATTTCTTTTTTTTTTTTTTTTGATTTTTCGAGACAGGGTTTCTCTGTGGCTTTGGAGCCTGCGCTGGAACTAGCTCTTGTAGACCAGGCTGGTCTCGAATTCACAGAGATCCGCCTGCCTCTGCCTCCCGAGTGCTGGGATTAAAGGCGTGCACCACCACCGCCCAGCAAAGAGCTGTCCAGAGGTGCGATTGCACCTCAGTCTGTGCTTTTTTTTTGTTTGTTTTTGTTTTTGTTTGTTTGTTTTTCGAGACAGGGTTTCTCTGTGGCTTTTGAGCCTGCGCTGGAACTAGCTCTTGTAGACCAGGCTGGTCTCGAACTCACAAAGATCCGCCTGCCTCTGCCTCCCTAGTGCTGGGATTAAAGGCGTGCGCCACCACCGCCCGGTTTCTTGATTAATAATTTTAGAGGGCCCAGTCCACTATGGGCGTTGTCACCCCTGGGTAAGTGGTCCTGGACGGTATAAGAAAGCAGACTGAGCAAGTCATGGAGAGCAAGACAGTAAGCAGCATTCCTCCATGGCCTCTGCATCAGCTCCTGCCTCCAAATCCTGCCTCGAGTTCCTGCCCTGACTTTCCTGGGTTATGGGCTAGTTGTGGTGGTTAATTGCAGAAATAGAAACCCTAAATACAATACATATCAAAATCTCATCTCGCCGGGCGGTGGTGGCTCACACCTTTAATCCCAGCACTTGGGAGGCATAGGCAGGCGGATCTTTGTGAGTTCGAGACCAGCCTGGTCTACAAGAGCTAGTTCCAGGATAGGCTCCAAAGCTACAGAGAAACCCTGTTTCAAAACAAAACAAAACAAAAACAAAAAAAACTCATCTCAAAAGCTCACACACAGCCGGGCGGTGGTGGCACATGCCTTTAATCGAGGCCAGCCTGGTCTACAAGTGCTAGTTCCAGGACAGGCTCCAAAGCTACAGACACCCTGTCTCAAAAACAAACAAACAAACAAACAAAAAGCTCACACACCCTTCAATTCCACACATAAATTTACTTTGATAAATTCTGGCATACTCAAGCAGTTTGTGACCTTACTGTAAGAATGAAATGACTCATAGATGTTAATATTTAGAATAGAGAAGACAAAAAAGTCTGTAGTGATGCTGGATAGTGCTTTCTAACAGACTGCCAATCCCATCACTGCCTCTTCCTCATGGGACAACAGCTGGATGATGAATAAACAGATGTGCATCCCTGGATGTTCAGAAAGTGACTATTGCCAAGATATGGGAAGGCTAGGACCAGGCTGTATTCAGACGGCAGCCCTTCCTCCTGTAGGTGATTCGGGTGTGTATCCGACCCCATCTTTCCTTCCTCTCCCACACAAGGGCTTGGCTTCAGAGAACTTGACTGGCTCATTGAATTTATTTGAAACAAAAATGGGTGGGTAGGAAGCTTCGTTTGTACGTGCGTAGGAGTGTGGGTGTGTGTCCACGTACACACATCCTAAACAAGGTTATTTCATTGACTGACACCATATGCTTGGGACCTCCAAATTTCAGAGTTGGATGTAGTTCTTGAAAGCTGAGGAAGCCCAGGCTATGTAGAAAAAACAATGGGGAGGAGACTGATCCCTTCCACCAGGCCCTGGAAACCCCTCCTCTTCTGCTCCCCACAAGCCAGTGCTGCACCCTTGTTTATCTCCCTCTTCCTCCCCTCTCCTACGGGCAGTGTCCAGCTCACCTAGTCACTTGGGAGTCATCTGGTATTCCAAGTCCCCACACGGTCCTCTCCTCCCCATGCTGGTTCTGGATCATCAGACTTGTCCATGTTTTCATAAGAGTCTGCATCTGGATAAGACCAGGAGAAAGGAAAGTATAAACAGGATGGGAGGCAGGAGGAGGGTGGTCCAGAGGACCATTAGGAACATGCAGAAGCACCCACCTTCCTCATGACTGGGACCAGACCGAATCGATCGGAGCTGGGGAGCTGCATACAGGATCCCTCTCATATCCTCGTAGGACTGGGACCCTGCTTAGAGATAGAGAATGGATTGGAGACTCAGAAACTCTATTGGGGCTTGGGGGAGGGGTGCGCTGCCTACCACAAGGCAGGAGCCAGGCAAGGGAAAATGGAAGCTTCCCATGTCAAACTAGGAATGATTTGCTCAGCATCAAGATCCTATTCAGAACTGGGCATGATGGTGCACACCTTTAACCCCAGCACTTAGGAGGCAGAGGCACGCAGATCTTTGTGAGTTTGAGGCCAGGCCAGCCTGACCGCCAGAGTGAGTTCCAGGACAGTCAGGGCTACATAGAGAATCCAACCCGAAAAGCAAACAAAACAACAATTAAAGATCCTACTCAGTTGTAGGGTGGCCAAGGCCAAAGAAAGGGTCGAGAATAGAATTAGGAGGAGTCAAAGTAAGTGAAGATCACAGGAAATTATACAGACAGCTGGAGTCAGGGTTAAGACTGCATTAGACAGGGGTTTGGTAGAGCTCAAACTTCAGGCAGGAAAACGTTGCCTTCAACTTTTTGTTAGTTTTTTAGGTATTTTTTTTTGTTTCGTCTTTGTTACAAGGTTTCAGTCTAGGCCCATGGCCATCTTCCTGCCTCAACCTCCCACAGGCTGGGATTTCAGGCACGAGCAACTCTGTCAGGCCCATTTGGGTCAACATTGATGTTCAAGGGTAGAGATGGTATAAATATTAGGAAAACTGGATAGAGGGTAGAAGTCGGAGGTAGGAATGAAGTCTAAGACAAGGGTTAAGCTTGGGCTTGGGGTCAGAGTTAAGATTATACCAGCCTAGCCAGGTGGTTGGCGCACGCCTTTAATCCCAACACTCGGGAGGCGGAGGCAGGCGGATCTTTGTGAGTTTGAGACCAGCCTGGTCTACAAGAGCTAGTTCCAGTGCAGGCTTCAAAGCCACAGAAAAACCCTGTCTCAAAAAACAAACAACAAAAAAACAAACAAACAAAAAAAGATTATATCAGCCTAAATTGACCAAAGAAGGGTCTTCTTAAACATCTCTCACCAAGCGAGGATGCTTCCCTGCTGGGGTCCCAGGCAGATCCGTGGGGGCTCAGGAAGTCTGAAACAAGAAGAGACTCATGGTCACTTTTTTTCCTGGTCTCCAGCTTCATCCCAGAGTGATTTCAGTCACACACACATACACACCCATTGTCCTGCTGACTGGTTGGGCCAGCTCTTCATCTGCGTTTTCGTAAGACTCGGCTGTGGGAGAGAGATCTCAAGCAGGGCTCCTGTGTGTTAGGAGCTCCACAGCACAGCATATCCTCCTGGCCGCCAGCCCCACAAGGACCCACGTTACCGTTAGAGAAGGAGTCTTCTTCCTCCGGACCTATGGGCTCATCCTCAGGGTTCTCATAGCCACTACCATCTGACAGAGAAAGGGGGGCATCGCTAACAAAGGTCCACAGTCGGGGAAGTGTCGGGACCAAGGGGGAGTGGGGCCTCACCCTGAGAAAGCTGATCCTGCCCAAGGTTGGAGTCATTCTCGTAGAACTCTGAGCCCTCCTCACTGTCCGGCTCTTCATAGGCCTCCCCTTCTTCCAGCCCTGAGTTTGGGATGGGTGTGGAGGACTGAGTTATCTCTATCTCTCCTCCTCCACCCCCAGTCCACTGATTCCACTGCAGCCTGCTCCAACATTCTCAAAGTGAAGAGCTACCCTCAGTCTGACCTGATTCATGGCTCTGAGCGCCAGTGTCCTGGACTTCAATGCGTGGATTTCCATAGGACCCGCTGGTACTGCCCAGGCCAGCAGCCCAGCGCTGATGGGCTAATGGAAAGAGCATTTAAAACGGTCATCAGAGACAGGCCAGAAAGGAAACAATGCTTTAGGCTCTGCAGTAAGCCTCTGTGCATCTGGGTAACTGGCCTTGAACCATGGGAAAGGGATCTAAAGCCTCAGTTCTGGCCAAGACCCAGGGGCCAGACTTGACTGATCTGGCGGGACTCGCACTGGGCTCTGCTCTGGGGAAGGCTCTGCTCTCGAAGACTGGAGAAATGATCATGTGCAGCTGGCCAGCTCCAGAGGGAAGGGTCTGAGTCGAAGGCCCCTGGGAGTCCCTTACCTGAGCCAGAGGTGGATGTAGGAAGGGAGAGCACATTCCCATACTGGTTCTGGGTCCCATTTCCTGAGGGAGGCGTCACTTTGAAGAATCTGGAGGGAGAAAGGGTTGGTACACCTGAAGGCTAAACAGTCTCAGTTCTGGTCTGTTCCAGTGGTTAACTGTGTAGGGACAGTCTACTAGTGAGTTTGGGACCATGTCAAGGAAAGTGATTTTGGAGACAGCCTCTGAACTTGGGTAATTTCAACTAACAGAGATGGTGGCAAGGCTGCAGGGCAGAAGAAAGAATGTAACATTTGTGGCCAAAGGACCCTGCTACTTTACCTCCTGGCAGGGTCGGTCATTCGCTTTCTTTTCCTCTTCTGGATAAGGACTGGTGGGATTTAAAGAGATCGATCAGAAGCGGGACTGCCTGGCAGGAGGAGAATTTGGGAGACACGGGGGAGGTCCCTTGGGTCAATAGAGGAGATGGCTGTACAAACACCAGAGGCCCCGGGGAAGTTTGAGAGTTGCTAAAGGAGGGACAGAGCTGTGGGACATGTCAGATCACTCAGTGCGAGCTTATTCTGGGAAAGATCGGGTAGAATTTGGGACAGCTGGGGGGCATGACTCACCTCTTCGAAGGTAGAGAAAAGCCACCAGAGAAACCAGACAGAAAATGAGATATAATATAGTCACAACTGGAATCCTCCATCCACCAGTATCCAACAGCCAGGTCCACACTGCAAGGAGGAAGGAGCTATGAGACATCTAATTTACTTCCCAGCCCCTCAAGAGACAGTCTGGGAGACACAGCCTTAAAGCCTTGAGATCTGCAGAGGGACATCAAATGGCAATTCCAGGACATGGCTGGGTATAGGGAGCGTGGAGCCCAGGGTAGGAATGGAGGTATGGGAAAGTAGGAACCACGGGAATAAAGGATGCAGAATGAGAAGAGATTGTGGGTAGGAGTGGGTAAAAGGCCCAGGACTCCAGTAGGGAGGGGCTTGGAAGGAAGAGGCTACGGAAGCTCACAGGAGAAAACCCAGAAAAACTAGTTATCAGAAGCGATGAGCAAAGAGCTAAAGTTAGGATTCAATGTACAAATTGGAGTTTGGGATGAGGATTGAAGCTGGTCCTAGTGCTTAGAACTTATATTCATGCCTCAGCCTCCCAAGTTCTAGGGTTACTGTTGTGCACTACCAGCCCTAGTGTCTGTCTTTCTGTCTGTCTCTCTCTTTTTTTTTTTTTTTTTTTTTTTTGGTTTTTCGAGACAGGGTTTCTCTGTGGCTTTGGAGCCTGCGCTGGAACTAGCTCTTGTAGACCAGGCTGGTCTCGAACTCACAGAGATCCCCTGCCTCTGCCTCCCTAGTGCTGGGATTAAAGGCGTGCGCCACCACCGCCCGGCTGTCTGTCTGTCTCTACACACACATACAGTACTAAGGTTGGAACCCCAGGGCCTCATACATGCTATGTACACACTCTACTGAACCACAATTCTTCCTAAACCTTCCAGTCCTTCCAGTAGCTCCACACAGATTCCCAGAATTGAGAGAAACCCTACCTGACCTTGCAATGACCTTCACATGCATCTCGATGGTCAGGCCTCCATGGAGACAATAATAGGTACCTTCATCTAAAGCTGTGGCTTGAGGCAGTGACAGATGAGGCCCCCAAACCCACATCTCTCTGCTTGGGTTCTCTTCCCCAAGGCTTAGGTTCAGTAATGGAACATTAGACCTCCTAGGATGTACATGGGCCCAGGAGATGGAACCTCTGGTCACTGGGACAGGGGGTACCCCACAGGAGAGCCAAACTGTGGAGCCAGGGGCTACAGTGAGATCTAGAACAGGGAAATAAAGGATAATGAAAATATGGCCCATGGGGTCTCATCTCCCCAAACCCTCCAGGTCCCAGCGTCCCCTCAACACTGTCCCCTTACCTTGGTTGATTAGACTCTGATTCAGACTAACCCTCTGTGGGGCACATACAGGCTCTGTCCCCACGACCTCAGGACGGCCTTTAGCCCACACATACAGCTGGGATTTGTTGCGGGAACCAGAAGCGGGGCTTTGGCTCCCTGAGGACCTGTTCTTCAGGCCACAGTTCAGATCCCCTATATCTGAAGCATTCCAGCGGAACAGCTCCCCTGGGAAGAAACCCCAAACCATACATAGAACATAAGATGGGTGGGGGGGTAGATATAGAGACCCAGAAAGGCAGAGTCAGATACAGAGAGAAAGCTCCTATTGCTGGCAGAAGAGCGAGCCAGAGATGTGGGATAGCTCAGAGCAGTTATCAAGCCATTGGAACCAGCTGCCTAGAACCCCTTCTTCCTCGGCAGCTGTTGCCCCACCTTGGCCAAAGAACTTCCTCTGTCGGCAGAGAGCCCCTCTCCAAGCAACGCCCACTACCCAGCCCTGCCAGCCACTTACCACTGTCCTCCACGTTCACCGTCCAGGCAGGCTGCCAGGTATCCTCGAAAGAGGGCCTCTTCTGGCACAGGTAGAAGCCCCCCATATGGTCCGAGACATTGACAATGACTAGCAAGATTCCCAGGGGCCCCACCTGCAGGCCCAGGCCTGGGGACCCTAGGCTCAGCTCCAAGAAGGGTGTAGACTGATTTCCTCGATACCAGGCCAGCTTCTCAGAAGAGACAGGTGAGGGGTCCGAGAGGCATGGCAGCACAAGATTGCCTCCCTCTGTGGGGAGAGGAAGAGGGCAGCCCCAGCCCCACTTCCCTCCTTATAAACCATAGGACCCCAAAAGTTCACCATATGGGAAGCCCTGAGGGTCTCTTCTGACTCATCCCGGAGGTTTACAAATAAGAAAATGGAGGCTCAGAGGAGGCCAGTCCCTCAACCCAGAACCCAGGCTTCAAGCCCAGCTCCTTCCCTTCAGAGGCACAGACAGACATACCTTCTATCTCCACCTGTACCGGCTTCTGGGTGCTGCCTCCTACAAGGGTAAAGAAGAGAAGGAAGGAGAGGGGGAGAGGAGATGGCATGGTAGCCAGGCTCCCCGGGGCACTCAGCTTCTGTGTGGCCGCGCAGAGGATGCTGGGGCAAGCCGGAGGCTGGTGGGCAATGAACCATGGGTGTCTGTGGGGGTGGTGGCAGTCCCCCTGTGGAGGAAAGGAGTGGTCACACCTTAGGCCCCCTTCTGCAGGCAGTCTTCCAGATCCACAGCAGTTGTCCCTCCTTGTCACCCAGCACTTAGCCCAAGTAAGTGACCTTGCTATGTTTTAGCACAGAAGTCCCATGGGCAAGGCTAGCATCTTCACCGCTGCACACAGTGTTTTCCACATAGTGATGCTGGTAAATATTTATCAAATTAGTGGATACGGATACCCTGTCTCCCTTCTTCTCCTTTACTCTCCCTTCTCCCGACTCTGATCTTGTCATACCTCTGTCTCCCAAATGATGGGATTAGGGGCATGCGCCACCATGCCTGGCTTCCACTTTTTTCTCTGTCATCTGTGCATAGTTATTAGGACTTTATATTGGATATGGTGATGCAGTCCTATAATTCCAGCTACTTGAGAATATC
The DNA here is from genome assembly GCA_028555095.1 of Dicrostonyx torquatus. NCBI lineage: Eukaryota > Metazoa > Chordata > Mammalia > Rodentia > Cricetidae > Dicrostonyx > Dicrostonyx torquatus. The sequence continues at coordinate 8,100,979 of JAQHUG010000016.1, read as the reverse complement.
ACAAAAGTCAAGGCCATCTTGGACTGCAGAATGAGTTCAAGGCAATTCTAAACTACTTAGTAATACCTGTCTGGAAAAAAAAATTTAATACAATCATTTATTTATTTATTTATTTATTTATTTATTTATTTATTTATTTATTTATTTATTTATTTATTTTACATCCTGGCTTCCTCTTTTCCTCCCAATCCCTCTCCCTCAATCTCTCCTCTGTTCCCACTCCCCAATCCACTCCTCTGTTTCTGTTTAGGAAAGGGCAGGTCTTCCATGACTATCAACAAAACATGGCATAGTTGCAGTAAGACTAAGTACTTCCCCATGTATTTAAGGTTGGGGAGTATGAGGAGTAGGGTCCCAGAAACAGTAAAAGAGTTGGATACAGCCCCCATTCCCTCTGTTAGGAGTTAGGTGTTAGTCTAGGCACTCTGTATGTATGTCACAGCTGTGCACCCTGTCTGAAAACTTAAAAATATTTTTTAAAAAGCTAGTGAAAGCCGGGCAGCGGTGGCGCACATCTTTAATCCCAGCATTCAGGATGCAAAGGCAGGCGGATCTCTGTGAGTTCGAGGCGAACCTGGTCTACAAGAGCTAGTTCCAGGACAGGCTCCAAAGCTACAGAGAAACCCTGTCTGGAAAAACCAAAATAGATAAATAAATTAATTAATTAAAAATAAATAAATAAAAAAATAAAAAGTAACAAGCTGGGGACATAGTTCAGTGATTGAGTATATACAAGACCCTAGATTCAATCTCTGCTACCACACACACACACACACACACACACACACACACACACATAAACACATACACACCACATATTGTGTTTCATTCCAGTTTGGGCTACATAGCAAGACCCCATTTCAAAAAAGAAAGCCAAGCAGGTATATATAGTGGCAAACACCTTTAATCCTTTAATCCCAGCTACTGGGAGGCAGCAGCAGTTCCAGTTCTTACCTCTGTGAGTTCCAGGCCAGCCAGGGCTACATAGTCAGACCCTGACTCAATCCCCCTCAAAAAAAGAAAAGAAAAGAAATTATGAGCTGGGTATGTAATGTAGCTCAATGATAGAGCACTTGCTTACCATATACAATTCCCCACGTTCCAGAACAGAAAAAAAAGTGTGTGTGTATGTATGGTGTGTATGTTTGGTGTATGGGGTGCATATGTTTGTGTATCTGTGGTGTGGGGGGCTGGGATGTTGTGTGGTGTAGGGTGGTGGGATATGTGCATAGTGTGTGTATGTGGAGGTATGTATATGTAGGGCGGTATATGTGTGTGGTAGTGGGGAGATTGTGTATGTGTATGTATGTTTGGTGTATGGGGTGTGTATGTTTGTGTCTGTGTGGTGTGTGGGAGTGTTGTGTGATATAAGGAGGTGGGATGTGTGTTTGTGTCTTTTTTGGCCCAGCCTACATTTCAGTTTCTGAGAGACAGTATCAGCTAATGCCTGAGAGTGAAGCCATCAGCTGCTGCAAAATCATGGTTAAATTTCCTCATCTCTAAGCAAGTTAGTAAGAGAGCTGACCCCAGAGAGTTTTCTGGGACACATCAGTCAAAGCTGGGAAGGGTGGACAGCTGTGTGGAAGCAAGAGCCACTGTCACTCTTTGCAGGGGTCTTTGGAAATGACTACTGGTTAGGGTCCCTTTAATCTTCCAGCTACAAAGGAAATTCATGGAAATGGGGATTTAAGCCTCAAGTAGGGAAAGGCATTCTCTAAGGTCACACAGAGAAGGTGGTTCAGTAGTTTGTGTGTGTGTGCCTGTGTGTCTGTGTCTTGTGCATGCGTGTGTGTCTGTGTGCAAGTGTGTGCCTCTGTGTGTGTGTGAACTAGAGGAAGAGTGCCTGTGTGTGTGCCTGGGCCTTTCACTGATGACGTCCTGAAAGGAAACACAAGAGACCCCTGAGACAAGCTTTCTCAGTTGAGTCCCAGGCCTGTCTCAACTGGGCTGTGACTTCCTGTTTGCCCCAGGCAAACCTCAGGGGACTCCACAGGTGGCAGGGGCCCTCACTTCCCTTGATTGAGCTGAGAGGCCAAGAGGGGAGAATGAGGTTTGGGAAGCAGAGGCTTCAACTGCCTACCATGCAGCAGCTATCTCTCCCTTGCCACCCCTCCTAAAAGCCCCAGAAAGACTGCCAGCCCATGTGGGGAGGAAAAACGGCCATTTTGCCTTCATCAGCCCACCATAGTCAATGCACCGAGCATCCCTCACCCACAGGGCCTTTGTATGCGCTGCTTTTCCACTCGGCTGATTCCTTTCATCATTCCGCTCTCAGTTCAAATATTACTTCCTCAGAAAGGCCTGCCCAGAACTCCCAGGTACTTTTCTGACTTCACATCCTTGTTTTTTTTTTTTCCTATCTAGCATTTCCCCCAGTTTTAAATTACAATTGCTGTTAGTTAATCTCCTTATCTGCATCCTGAACCAGACCACAGACTGTTCCACTCCTTATGCCCCTGGATCTCAAGCAAGCTGCAGGAGCACTGTCTTTAAGGGTGGACTCACAGCCCTAGGCTCGAGGAGCTAACAGAGATCTTCACTGTCCCTAGATGCACCCTGCTTTAGTGAGGGTTTACTAAGTATTATTGACTAGGGGAAGAAAAGCTGGGAAGAATAAAGACTATCTTTCCTTGAGGTGGGGGAGATAGCTTGCCTCACAGCATGAGGACTTGAATTCGAGCCCCAGGATCTTTTATAAAAATGCCAGCCGGGCGGTGGTGGCGCATGCCTTTAATCCCAGCACTCGGGAGACAGAGGCAGGAGGATCTCTGTGAGTTCAAGGCCAGCTTGGTCTACAAGAGCTAGTTCCAGGGCAGGCTCCAAAGGCCACAGAGAAACCCTGTCTCGAAAAACCAAAAATGCCAGGCATGGGGGCTGGAGAGATGGCTCAGCAGTTAAGAGCATAGCTTGCTCTTCCAAAGGTCCTGAGTTCAATTCCCAGCAACCACATGGTGCTCACAACCATCTGTAATGAGGTCTGGTGCCCTCTTCTGGCCTGCAGGCATACATGTAGACAGATTATTGTATACATAATAAATAAATAAATAATTTTAAAAAGTGATATATATATATGCCAGGCATGATCTGGGGAGATGGCTTGGTGGGTAAAGGGGAAAACCCCCAAGTTGGGGGTTCCTCCACCAATGCAATAAGACAGATCGAACCAAATTAATAAAGCTAGCTTTAGTAAACAAAGCAAAGCAACTCCCAGGTGCCTCTTGGAAAGGCAGGAGAGAAGTCACATGGCAGGGCTAGGAACCAGATCATAAATACCCTGTAGGCGTGGTCTTGCACAGCTCCAGGGGAGGAGCTGACTGAGGGAGGGCGAGGTATGGAATGGAAGGAGTGGGGCTGAGCTGAACATCTGGGCGGGGTTTGGATTGGAGGAGTAAGACTTGAGACTGGAGCAGAGATTCCCAACAGTGAGGGTCCTCGTTCAATCCCCAGAACCCTCTTAAAAGCCAAAGTAACCTGCCTGTAATCTGTAATGCCAGCCTTCTCAGAACAGCCTGACTAGCAAGGCTAGCCTTATTGATGTGCTCTGGGTTTGATTGAGAGATCCTGACTCATGGATAAGGTGAAGAGCAGGGGAGGATGACTCTGGACATCTACTAGGACCTCTATGAGCATGCATCCTCACATACACGCATGTGACTGAATAAAAAAGAGAAATAAAAGAGGAGGCTATGACTGCCTCTAGAGTAAGGTAGAGGAGAAAGTTTATTGTAGATGTGAAGGAAAACCTAGTCAGAGGCAGAGACATCTGGGAGAGGCCAGAGTGGGCATGACCCTAAACCAGGTCATGGAGAGGTGGGAGGGGAGAGTCAGAAGACCAAGAAGCCAAAAGGGTAAAAGGTAAAATGGACAACATAGCCAAAATGGTTGGGTTTTATAGGGAACAACCTCTGGAAGAAGGACACCCAGGCCCTAGGCTGGTATGCTAGTCAAACCCTGTAACAGGTAGGGACTGAGGGATTCTGGGAAAACCTGATGGTTAAATAGGCACCTCAGCTGTTTGTCCTGGGTTTGAGACCTTTTTGTTGATAATAAATGATAAGGGGTGACATATAATCTTCTTTATGACTATCTCCTGCTAGTATTGGGGTCATCATTGTTGGGGAACCAAGAAGGGTGGAATGCAGGACAAGGCCAGGAGAAGAAAGAGTTCACTGTCCAGGCTCTGTGTGACCATCTGAGGCTTCAGAAGTGCAGGCCTCATTGTAGCAGTCTATGGTGCTGGACCACCTGGGGCTAGCCACTTTGGAGCCTTCTGGGGTGCAGATTCCAAGGGAGCACCTGCAGCTGGGGAGTTGCTAAAGTGGTGGACAGTTAATATGAAATCTGCTAGGACAGAGACTAGGGAGCAGAAGGTAAGGTTAAGGAGTTTAGGGGAAATTTTTATCTTAGGTATACATTTGAAACTTCCAGGCCCAAGGGCCTGGTAGCTGAGGGAGGGGAATCCCAAGACCAGGGAGGAAAAGAGAGAGAGAGCAGGGCCATTCTCAGGAATAGGTAGAATAGGTGGGTGGGGAAACAGGCTGTTGATTAACACTACTTATGAGTTTATTTGATCTGTGAGAAGTGCATCCAAGTTGACTTGTTGTGGAAGGTCCTTCTGTCTATGTGTTGCTTTTATTGGTTTATGAATAAAAAAACTGCCTTGGCCTGTTGATAGGGCAGAACTTAGGTGGGGGAGGGGACTAAACTGAATGCTGAGAGGAAGAAGGGAGGAGTCAGAGAAAAGTCATGGAGCTGCCACGGGAGATAGATGTGCTGAAACTTTGCTGGTAGGCCACGACCTTGTGGTGATGCACAGATTAATGGAGATGGGTTAAATTAAGATGTAGGAGTTAGCCAAGAAGCTAGAGCTAATGGGCCAAGCAGCAATTTAATTAATACAGTTTCTGTGTGATTATTTCAGTTCTGGGGGGCCAGGATGAACAAGCAGCCCCCTCCAACATTGACTCCTTTAAGCTTACAAGAATTTTCTAAGTTCATAAAATGAGATAAAAGTTTTGAATATGGAGAGGATACCTGAACTGGCCTTGTCCCATAGTCAGACTGATGACTATCTTGAATATCACCATAGAACCTTTGTCCGGCGATGGATGGAGACAGACATAGAGACCCTCATCGGAGCACTGGACTGAGCTCCCAAGGTCCAGTTGAAGAGCAGAAGGAGGGAGAATATGAGCAAGGAAGTCAGGACCACGAGAGGTTGGTCCACCCACTGAGACAGTGCGCCTGAGCTAATGGGAGCTCACCAACTCCAGCTGGACTGGGAATGAACGAACATGGGATCAAACTAGACCCTCAGAATGTGGCTGACAATTGGGACAGACTGAGGGGCCAATGATAATGGTACTGGGATTTGCCTCTACTGCATGTCCTGGCTTTTTGGGATCCTATTCTCTTTGGATGCATACCTTCCTAAGCCTGGATGTAGGGGGGAAGGCCTTGGACTTCCCACAGGGCAGGGTGCCTTGCCCTCTCTTATGACTGGGGTGGGGAGAGTGTAGGGGGAGCAGAAGGAAAGTGGGAGGAGGGGAGGAAGTGGGAATTTTGATTGGTATTATTTATAAAGTAATAACAAAACAAAAAATGTTTTGGATATGTTAGCAGTACCACTGTTTGTAATCTATACTGAAATCCACATAGAACAGCAGACTCAAGAGTCATAGTAAAAACTTGGGGACCCCAAAGTACTTTGGGTTAAAAGCATCTTTGAGTTTAACCCTTTCCGAGTCTGGGCAAAGTAAACTGTTTGTCTTCCTTGGCTCTAGGAAAGTGATGTCTGAGGTCTGGTTTTCATAGCTGAGGAGAAGGCCACTGTAGTCTTGAGGAGGAGCTGGTGTGCTTGCTGTTGTTGAAGCTACAGAGATTCAGTCAACATCAGAGATCTCAGAAGGATAATTGTAGCAGGAGGTATAATCCAAATGGCCTATGTATTAATTTAAGTGACAGAGATTTACCCACTACCTAGACTGCCCGAGGTTCTCATGGTCTCAGTGGCTTCTTCGGAAGCAGTGGTCAGTCCTTGGCTGTCACACAGGACAGCATTTAATCTTTGGCTGCCACACAGGGTAGCATGGGTCTTTGGCTGCCAGGCCCAGAAGCTCTGAGAGATTTTCCTGTAGAGGAGGATCTTGGGAGAACTGGCCTTACTTTCACCAGGCAAAGTAGGGCAGTAGCCCAAAAGTGTTCACATTTGTGTATGGCCTTGGCAGCAGGCAAGGCATGGGGAATTTTCCCCAGTGGATAGTGTTACCACCTCTTCTTTGGAGACCTTAGGCTTCCCTCTAGGATCTGGCATTTCTGTATATCATGGGAATTGTTTTTATTAAACATTATAAGTATCATAATCAGCAGATCTCTGTAGAGTTTGAGGACCATAGTTCATTAAGTATACCTGACCTAAACTACCTTTATTTTAGTTACTTGCTTTAAACAGATACGTTAGACTAAATAAATCCTATCACTAAATGAATTATCTAACAGTTTACAAGTCAATAACTATGATAAGATAAGGATATTATGGCTTTCTCCCTGTTAAATTTGATCCTTAAAACACTGAGTTGAAGATTTAATTGAAGTTAAGTCATAGATACAGTAAACTTTAAACCATAAATAGAGCCCACAGAGAAACAGAACTTTATCCTTTCATGGTAGGCCACTACAGGATATCAGCTTCTTCAGTTTAGCCAAACAGTCGAAGCTAAACAAAGCTAGCAAAGACAACAAGCCTCGATATATATTACTGTGAACCTGAGATGACCTTAGGAATTTATAAATCTTATTTATCAAACATATGTTGTTCCTTTGTTCCTTATTTAAAGCCAAATGAGATCTGGTGCCCGCTTCCTCTTCTGACCTGCAGGCAGACATGCAAACAGAACACTGAATCTATTTGGATTCCTATAATACAGATATCCAATTTGACCAGCACCATTTGTTGAAGATGCCCTTTTTTCCCAGTGTGTATTTCTTCTCGCTTATCAAAACTCAGGTATCCATAGATATATGGATTTATGTATGGGCCTTTAATTCAAATCAATTGATTAATGTTTTTATGTCAGTATCATGTTGTTTTTATTACTATAGTTCTGCAGTACAGTTTGAAATCAGGGATAGCAACACTTTCCAGCATTTCTTTTATTAATTATTCAGGATAATTTTAGGTATCCTGGGTTTTTTGTGTTTCCACATGAAGCTGAAAATTGTCCTTGCAACATCTTTGTTGCAGTTTTGTTGGAATTTTGATATGGGATTGCTTTGCAATTCTAGATTGCTTTTGGTAAAAATGGCCACTTTTACATTTTTACAACTAATGGTCATTAATATAATCCTATTAATCCATGAGCATGAGAGATCGTTCCATCTTCTTATATCTTCTTCAATTTCTTTCTTTATTTTATTTATTTTTTGTTTGTTTGTTTGGTTGGTTGGTTGGTTGGTTTTTTGAGACAGGGTTTCTCTGTGGTTTTGGAGCCTGCGCTGGAACTAGCTCTTGTAGACCAGGCTGGTCTCGAACTCACAAAGATCCGCCTGCCTCTGCCTCCCG
>JAQHUG010000016.1:8027031-8087530 GCA_028555095.1 Dicrostonyx torquatus | reverse complement strand
TGACTCACAGACTTTTATAATGGGTTAGTTTAATTATGAGAGCTAGCCGGGAAAAGGCTAATGATAATAAGCCAGGCAGATTTTAAATGAATCCAGTTTGTCACGTGGTTATTTCAGGTGCAGCCAGCCACTGAGCGGGCCAGCAGCTGGGGGCTTGGAAGCTGGGTACGGGGAACAAACAACACGCACCCCTCTCTGCCTAAATACAACACAGGTTCAATTCCCAGCACCCACATGGCAGCTCACAACTGTCTGTAAGTCTAGTTCCAGGGGATCTGAGACCTTCATGCCAATGTACATAAAGTTAAATTTAAAAAAAGACTTCTTGTGGGCTTTGTATAATTTTAGTAAATGACTCAGTCATATTTTGAGATTCTTTAATCTTGTCCCAAGCGTTTAAAGCTGTTCTACAACATAATGCAAAGGTGTGATTATCAAATGTAATCTGTCTTTGCAAATCAGCAAACTGGGTCTCACCATGAAGCTGTTCTTGGGAGATTTCTATACCTCTAGCCCTACTTTGTTGTTCTACAATCCTATCTTCATCTCTTCACCATGTTTTCCACTGTAAGTAAGGACCAGCTTCTAATACTTCTGTAACTAAATGTTTCCAGTCTTGTGGAATAATTGTGTTCTGAGTTGCTCATGAATTTAACATCTGCTTCACAAAAGGTGAATGCAAACTATATGAATCAACTACTTCCTTAAATCTCCTCATATCTAACATTTCTATAGAATCCCAACAAACTCTGAATAGCATTAACTCTTTCTTTGACGTGTGGTAGAATTCCAAGATAAAACCATCTGGCCCTGGACTTTTTGTTTTGTTGTTTGTTTGGTTGGTTTTGGTTGGAAGACTTTTCATTAGTGTTTCTATTTTACCAGGGATTACAAGTCTATTTAAATTGCTTATTCAGTCTTGATTTAACTTAGGTAGGTGGTATGTATTGAGAAAATTGTCCCTTTTAGATTTTCCAATTTGGAGAAATAAAGGATTTTAAAGTATACCCTTATGGTTCTCTGGATTTCCTCTGTGTGTATTGTTATGTCCCATGTTCATCTCTAATTTTGTCAATTTGAATCCTCTCTCTCCCTTTAGCTAATTTGGATAAGAGTTTGTCAATCTTTTTAATTTTCTCAAAGAACCAATTCTTTATTTTATTGATTCTTTGTTTTTTGTTATTTGTTTCTTCCTATTTTATTGATTTCACTCCTGAGTTTGATTGGTTCTTACTGTCTACTCCTTTTTTGGGTGTGATTTCTTCTTCTTTTTTCTAGAACTTTTAGGTGTGCTTTGTTAATATGAGATATCTCTATTTTTTTTGTGTGTAAGCATTTAGTGCTGAGCTTGCCTCTTAGAACCATGTTATTGTGTCCCGTAAGTTTGTGTTATGTTGTGTACTCATATTTATTCAATTCTAGAAAGTTAAGTCTTTAATTTCTTTCTTAATTCCTGCCTTGATTTTCATCAAGTAGTGAGTTGCCCAGTTTCCATAAGTTTGTAAGTTTTCCATTGTTCCTGTTGTTGATATGTAGCTTTAGTCCATGATGGTCAGAAAGATACAGGATGTTATTTCAATTTTCTTGTATCTGTTGAGACTTGCTTTGAGTCTGAGTATGTAGACAATTTTAGAGAAAGTTTCATGAGCTTCTTAGAAGAGTTATATTCTTTTGTTAGTGGCTCCCTGCAGGTATCACAGTCAGCAAAGAAACAATCCTCAAAAGGGTGAGAATAATAGCTCAGTTCAGTTTGACTTCATCAAAGTGGATCAAACGTCAAAAGACTCCGATGCCAAGTATGGAAGAGTTTGAAATAAATATTCTGGGGGGTTTGAGTGAGGTCTGTCTCTACAGATAGCAAAAGTACATCTGGTCACTAACAATATTCATTCTCAACTTTCTGGGTGGAATACAGAGGTATTTTATCTTCTCCATTGAAGAGACTCCTCTAGGTGTCTAACATTCCTGGTTTCCTTAGTGCTTTTCTGAGAATATAAGGACCTTCCGCCCTCTACGGTTTTGGATGAAATGTTCTGTAAATTTATGCAAGGGTTTTTCACTGATAATATCAGTCATCTCTAGCATTTCTCTATTTGATTTTTGGCTGGATGGCCTGTCTGCTGGTGAGAGTGGAATACTGATTTTCTATCAGTGTGTAAAGGGTCAGTATGTGAGGAACTGGATACCTTGCACACGTGTTAAGAATTGCGATGTTCTCTTGGTGAAGTTTTTTCCTTTGATGAGTATGTAGTGTCCTTTCCTATCTTCTCTTATTAGTTTTGGTTTAAGATATTAAAGTGGTTACACCAGTTTGCTTTTTAGATCCATTTACTTGGACATAATTTTTTCCATCCCTTTACCCTGAGGTGATGTCTAACCTCGACATTAAGATGTGTTTCTTGGATACAGAAGCAAGATACATCATTTTGTTTTTCACATTCATTCTGTTAATCTATGTCTTTTTATTAGGAAATTGAGATTACTGCTGTTGAAAGATATCAATGAACAGTGTTTTTTGATTCCTGTTGTTTTGCTGCTTGTGTATATATGCATGTGTGTGTTTCCCATTTTAATTTGTTGGTCTGGGATTATTTATTCCTTTTATTTTCTTGGGTGTGGTTAACTTCTTTATGTTTGAGTTTTCCTTTTTTGCTTTCTGTAGACCCGTATTGGTAGATAGCTATTGCTTAAATTTGGTTTTTATCATGGAATACCTTATTTTCTCCATCTACTGTGACTGAAAGCTTTCTTCGATGTAGTAGTCTGGGCTGTCATCTGTGGTTTCTAAAGAGTCTATAGAATCCTTTTGGCTTTAGAGTCTCCACTGAGAAGTAAATGTTATTCTGCTAGGTCTGCCTTTATATGTTACTTGGTCTTTTTACCTTATGGCTTTTAATATTCTTTCTTTGTTTATACATTTGGAGTTTTGATTGTGTGCCAAGGGGAATTTCTTTTCTTGTACAGTCTATTTGGTGTTCTTATGCTTCCTGTACTTTGATAGAGATTTTCTTCTTCAGGTTAGGGAAATATTTTTCTATGGTTTTGTTGAAAATAATTTTTGAGGGCTGGAGCAATGGCTGAATGGTTAAGAGCACTTTTGCAGAGGACCCAGATTCATTCCCAGCACCCACATGGAGGCATACAACTGTCTGTAACTCTGATTTCAGAAGATCTGACTCCCTCTTCTTATCTTCTTGGGTACTAGATATGTTTCATATATGTACATACAAGCAAAAGCACACATATAAAGTAAAAAAAATTAAAAGCATAGATCGTGGTGCATCTATGCTTTTTTCATCCCAGAAATCAGGAGGCAGAGGTAGGCAGATCTCTGAGCTCTAGAACTCAAGGCCAACCTGGTCTACAGAGTGAGTTCTGCTGTAGGATAATGTTCTTGTACACCGAAAAACTCTTATTGGTTTAATAAAATGCTGATTGGCCAATAGCCTGGCAGGAAATATAGGTGGGGCAACCAGAGTAGGAGAATTCTGTGAAGAGGAAAGGCAAAGACGCAGTCACCAGCCAGATGCAAAGGAAGCAAGATGAGAATGCCTTACTGAGAAAAGGTAACAAGCCATATGGCTAAACACAGATAAAAATTATGGGTTAAGTTGTAAGAGCTAGTTAATAATAATCCTGAGCTAATAAGCCAAACAGCTTATTATTAATATAAGCCTCTGTGTGTTTCTTTGGGACTGAACAGCTGTGGGAGTGGACAGGACAGAAACACCCATCTACAGATTTCTAGAACAGCCAGGGCTACACAGAGAAACCTTGTCTCATGAAAACAAACAAACAAAAACCTCTCCATGACCTTTCTACTTCCTCTACTCCTCTTATTCTTTTTTAAAATATTTATTTATTTATTAGGTATACAATATTCTGTCTGTGTGTATGCCTGAAGGCCAGAAGAGGGCACCAGACCTCATTACAGATGGTTGTGAGCCACCATGTGGTTGCTGGGAATTGAACTCAGGACCTTTGGAAGAGCAGGCAATGCTCTTAACCACTGAGCCATCTCTCCAACCCCCCTCCTCTTATTCTTAGATTTAATCTTTTCATAGTGTTCCAGATTCCCTGGATGTTTTGCACCAGAATATATATATATTTTAGATTTAACATTTTCTTTAACTGAGGTATCCATTTCTTCTAACAAGTCTCTAATGCCTGAGATTTTCTCTTCTGTCTCTTGTATTCTGTTGGTAAGGCTTGCCTCTGAGGTTCCTGTTTAAGTTCCTAAATTTTCATTTCCAGATTTCCCTCAGTTTGAATTTTATTTATTGATTCTACTTTCACTTTCAGTTCTTGAACTGTTTTGTTTCCTTCCACTGTTTGTTTGTGTTTTCATAGATTTAAGAGATTTATTCATTTAGTTTTTAGGGACCTCTGTCATATTCATAGACTGTTTTAAGGTCTTTGTTTTGTACTTCAGCTATGTTGCCATTTTTTTCAAGGCCCACTATGGTAGGGCTGCTAGACTCTGATGGAGTCACATTGTCCTGGCTGCTATTAATTGTATTTTTGTGATTGTGTCTAGGCATCTGTGTTTGGGAAGAATGTAATTCTAAATACTGATATCTGGTTTTGTCTTTGTTGGGTGTTTTATTCCTTGGTTTCTGTTGCCTCCTCTGATTCTTAGAAGGTTGTGGTGTGTGTGTGTGTTGCCTGGTAGGTAATTCTTCTGGGCTCCAACTAGGTGTGGCCACTGGGGATTCTGGGTAATATGTATTTCTATGGATTGGGAGCTGACAATTAGGAATGGAGATGGACTAGGAAGTGAGGGTTAAGTGGGTACACAGGACTGAAGAAATCAGGGTGTTCCATAAGATCTGTTTAGTCTCACATAGCAGGGATAATAATGTGTAAGAGAATAAAAATAAATAAATTTTTTAAAAAAATCTGTTTAGTCCCCTGGCAATGGGGATTGGCAGTGAGGAAAAGTCATCACAAGTAGTCTGAGGATGAGACTGGGGAAATGGAGCTGGAGGAGAGGAGAGAGGAGGATCTGCAGTCAGCCTACCAGTTTTCCTGGCCAGAGTGGCCTGCAGGTTCCCAGGGAATGCCTGCTGGAGTTGAGGGCTGGGATAATGGGATGAGGGGGGAAGGAAGTTTGGAGGGAAAGATCTGTGAGATCAACTGGAGATAGCAGAAGCAGGAAGGGGACGCTGTGGTAGGCAAGTGGTCTGGTACAGAGCTGGGGAATGGAGCTGGAGGAGAGGAGGGAGCAGGAAATATTGCCTAACTGCTTCTCTCTCTTTTTAAAGTTGGGTCTGATATAGTTCATGTTGGCCTCAAACTTGCTATTTTCTGAGAGTGACCTTGGACTTCTGAATCCTCTGATTCTCAGTCTCCCAAGTGGTAGACTTAACTCTTCGTTGTTGTACTTATTATGGGTTTGGGCTGTTTTTGTTGATGGTGGTGGTCTTTGTTTTTTTTGCCTTTTGAGACAGTGTCTTATTCTGTAGTACAGGCTCTTTTAGAATTCATTATGTAGCCCAAGATAGCTTCAAACATAGCAATTCTCCTGCCTCTGTCTCCCACGTGCTTTGATTGTAGGAATAAGGCAACAGACCTTGCACTGTTTTTTTGGCTCGTTTGGATTTTTTTTGGAGACAGTCTTATTTATGTAGTAACTCAGGCTGACCCCAAACTCTCTAAATAATTCATCATGACCTTGGAATCTGGATCCTCACACCTCCATCTTTCAAGCGCTGGGATTAGAGGCCTGAGCTACTAAACTTTGGGGTGTAGGGAGTGTTGTTTTTGAGACAGGGTCCTGCTATGTAACACAGGCTGGATTAGAACTTCTGATTCTCCTGCCTGCAGCTTTCCAAGTGGGATCTTACATTCCTACACCACTACATCTGCTGGCAAATTTCCTTTAACATGAAATGGTTTAATTTTTTTGAGGTAGTGACTTACTATGTAGCTCTGGCTGGCCTAGAACACTCTAAATGTAGGCCAGGTTAAACTGGGATTCAGAGAAATCTACCTTCCTCTCAATGATTAGATTAGAGGCCTCTCAGCCATGTCTGGCTTTTCTGCGGGTGCTGAGGCTGTACACCCGACCTCTTGCTTTCGTAGCAAGTGCTCTTACCCACTGAGATGTCTCTCCAACCGCTCATGTTGCCTTCCTTAGAGACTGCCATGCTCTTTCCCCTGGAATGGCTGCACCGTTCCACACTCCCACCATCTGTACTCCACATCTTCAGCAGCATTTGGTGTCATCACTCTTCTATTCTGAGGGGACTCTAGTGATATCTAGCAGTATCTTCATTTGCATTTCTGTAGTTACCAGTGATTTAAAAAAATCGCTCAGTCCCTTTTCATGAGAATCTTTGCCACCTGTGACATCAGCGAACAACGGTGTACCTCTAACATTTTTAAGCTAAACTAGTCTAAGCCAGGATTAGACTTGATTCGTGCGTTGGCAGGATCACTTCGGCTACATTTAAAATTAGCTAAAGGGGCTAATGTGGCAGTGTAAGGCAGTGCAGAGGTTCCTCTATCTTGTATTCTTGCTGAGGCCAGTTTAGATCTTACTAGAATTTGATTTCCTTGATGGGAAGCCCTGTGGAAAGTTAGTCAACACTATTTTAGGAACCCAAGGCCAAAATGCCCCAGCTAACTTAGCTTCACTTAAACTGCCTCCTTGTGCAAGTCCCCCCAGCTAACTGCACATCTTAGATTCTGTTAAAACAATTGTTTGTGTAAAATCTCCCCCTGCAGCTGCAGGCACCCATGGGTCCTGAGTGTAGACCCAGCCTGCTGGAGTAGACTTTCAATGGGCTAAGTCCACCAGTAGGTACATTGGGAGGGGCGATGAGAGTTATCTTGCCAGTTGAGGAGAGGTGACGTGGTCTTACCACTGGTGTTAGCGCTGGAGAAAGGAAGAACCTAGCCTGGTTTAAGTACACTGGCGTTAGTGTACAGGACTTCCAAGTAGGTCACAAAGAATCAAGGACTTACAGGTTCAAGCGTCCTTTATAGAAAACCGGTTTGGAGGCAGGGGAATCCAGTCTCTGTACTTGTTTGAAATGCTGTGACCCTCCAAGGCGAGAGAGAGGTCACACATAATGAGAGATTGACCTAGACCCAGACTGAAGAGGAAAGATTTACAGCCCTGGGAGTGGAGAAGGGGATTTGCAGGAAGCCGTAGAAAAATGGGGGTGGAGACACGCAGATTTTGCACCTCTGCCACCGACTGCGCCAGGCTTCAGAACGCCGACCCAGCCCTGGCCCGCGGGGCGGAGGTGCTGGGAGGGCTGGGCAGCGTTTTGCTGTAACGCGATCCGGGCTGCGGCGGAAGGGCGGCCGAGCGAAGGGAAGGAGGAGGCCGTGCGCCGCGTCCTCCAGGGCTAGGGCCCGCCGTTCCAGGACGTAGGCTCCACTGGAGCCGTGGCAGACACGCGGGCTTCAGAGAAGACTGCCGCAGACCCCGAGCCGTCGTGCCTTCCAGGAGCGAGGACGCGCGGGAGCGCGGACACGCGGCCCGAGAGAGAGGCGGGAACCGAGCCCTGCAGCCACTCGAACGCCTTCGGCGCGGTTCGGCAATACCCCCACCACCTCTACCACCGCGGCCCCTAGGCCCCGATCCGGAAACAGCCGAGCGGATCCGGAAACAACCGAGCGGACCCGGAAGCGGGAGTGCCATCACCAGGGAGTGCGGGAATCCGCCGTTTGGACTGAGACGATGGCAGCAGCTGCGCCAGCAGCTCTAGGTGAGGACCCGCAGCGCCGGCGGCCATGGGTCAGTGCGTGAGGACGCCGCCGTGCACTTGGAAAGTAGAGGGCTGGGGGCGGGGCCGAATGCGGCGGCTGGCGGCAGCCGGCCTGCGCGGATGCTTGGGAAGGGGGCGGGGCAAGCACTCGCCAGGGTGGGCGGGGTCTGGGGAGTGGGCGGGGCCTGAGGGTCGGGCAGGTAAGAGGTAGGGAGGAGCGGGAGAGAGGGCGGGGCCGTTGGAAGGGATTGGACTGTTGAGCAGTACACTACAGTACACTACGGGAGGCGGGAAGGGGCTGGGCCAGGTGAGTGGGTTGAGGCCAGTGCAGATGGAGTCTGGGACTGGGTGACCGGACTGCTGGGTGTTCTGAGGTGCTAAGAGACCTACGAACCATGGGAAGAAAGGTTGGTCCCTGTCCTCCCACAGCGCGGAATACCCAGCCCCAAGATGGGCAAAAGGATGCATCCGAGTCCAGTGAGCTCGGACGGCTTCGTGCTGAATTGGCGGGTGCACTGGCAGAAATGGAAACCATGAAGGCTGTAGCGGAGGTGAGCGAGAGCACCAAGGCAGAGGCGGTGGCTGCGGTGCAGAGACAGTGTCAAGAGGAGGTGGCTTCCCTACAGGCCATCCTGAAAGGTGAGGAACCCGCCCCACACACACCTTCCAGACTATCAACCTCTGTCCTAACAGAGGATGCAGGATGAGAAATTCAGGTGAGCTTCATGTCGCTCAGCAGTGAGAAGTGTGTGTCCCAGTCTGAGGAGAAACACAAGTGTTGTTCATCAACTCTTGTCAGTCACCGCTAAGTGTAGCATTCGTTTCTACCCATTCCCTCACGGTTGTCATTTCTCGTCCTTGATGATGTCAAATCAGCCCTGAATATGAGCCAGAAACTTGTCATTTCCCTCAGCCTGTTCTCCCTTGAGTTTTGTCCTGCGGTTTCCTTCCTTCCGAAGTGCCCCCACAGCACCCTATACAAATACATGCTTCTCCTTCCTTCTCTTCCTCTGCCTCATGGCCTCTGGATTGATAGACAACAGCTTTCCTGGTCCCAGGTCTCCCACCTTTCCCTATTCCCTGCCCTTCTCTGGGCAAATACCAGAGTCTCTTCAAGGATGGCAGATCTGCCCTTCCTCTGTGTCCTGGCAGTAGCATTGCTTTGGCCAGCTCCATTGAACTACTGCCCCAGCCTCTCACAGATCTCCCTCTGTGGTCTGCCCTTAACCTTGGCTTCTACAGTAAACTGCCTAAAATTTCCATCTCACCCTACCAGGCATGGCGGTTTATTGTAATCCCAGCTCTGGTGGCTGGAGATTGACATATCCCTAGGAGCTTGCTGGCCAGCCAGTCTAGCCGAGATGGAGAGCTCCAAAGTCACCAAGAAACCCTCTCTCAAAAATAAGGTAGAGAGCAGTTAAGGAAAATACCTGATTTTGACCTCTGGCTTATGTGAGTGTGCACACTGTGAGTGTTGCAGCCTGGATGGAAAGTATCCTGGCGCTTCAGAGCCAAGGAGTACCACAAAGTCACTGTAAGCAGAACGATTTACAGCTCTGCTCCAGGGAAAGGTTTCCCACTGCAAGTGTAACAACTCTTCCCTGGCAGGGGAAGGTTTCTGCAGAGAAGTTTCTTTTTCTTTTTTTTTTTTTTTGGTTTTTTTTTTTTTGGTTTTTCGAGACAGGGTTTCTCTGTGGCTTTGGAGCCTGTCCTGGAACTAGCTCTTGTAGACCAGGCTGGCCTCGAACTCACAGAGATCCACCTGCCTCTGCCTCCCGAGTGCTGGGATTAAAGGCATGCGCCACCACCACCCGGCTGCAGAGAAGTTTCTACAGCTCTGCTAGCTAAGAGAAAGTTTCCTCGGCAAAAGTGTTACAGCAATGCTCTGCTCCCAAAGTTGTTACAGCTCTGCTGAGATCCTGGAGTGTAACAACTCTGCCCAGCTAGGGGAAAGTTTCCCTGGGTGAAAGTGTCACAGTTCCCCTCTAAGGAAAGTTGTTACAGCTGGGCTCCGCTTCAGGGAAAATGTCACCACTGCACAACAAACCTCACTCGAGATTTATTGGGAAGGAAGAATCCAGGAGGGTATATGCCTGGGTGAGAACAGTAGCAAACTGAACAGGGTATAGACCTTACATAGGTTTTCTTGAGGATGGGAGAGTGGGGGTGTCTTTCCAGGTTGCCTTGGGACTGATGGAATTTTTGTAGCCTGATTCAGGGCAAACTCAGGCATTTGTGGGATTTCAACCCCTGGTCCTGGGGTAAAGTCAGAGTTAGGGTGTTTCTCCTTGACCCAGGTTTCCAGGTCTAGACAGAAGCAGTGCTATTTTTTCCCATGGCTTCCTTTTTACCCTACACACACACCAAAAAGAAAAAAAAAAGTGTATCCTAAGTTATAACAATGGCTTCTCTTTATTGAGCACAGACTGTATGCCAGACACAGGGCTAAATGCTCTATAAAGTATTCTTTTTATTTTATTTTCTATTTCTTCATTAATTAGGCTTTGGTTTTTCAAGATAGAGTTTATATATATAGCCTTGGCTGTCCTGGAACTTGCTTTGTAGACCAGATTAGCCTCAAACTCACAGATTCACCTGTTTCTGCCTCCTGCGTGCTGGGATTAAAGGATTGTGCCACCACCACCTGACTCAATTTTTTGAGACAAGGCTCAAGCTGGCTTTAAACTGTATATGAACTTCTTCCACTTTTTTTCAATTTAAAAATAGGCGTGTGTGTGAAAGAGGGAGCTGTGGGGCTATCATACATGCTCTGGTACACATGTTGGCCCAGAGGACACCTTTATGGATTCAGTTCTCTCCTTCCACTTTTATGTGAGGTCTAGATAGTGAACTAGAGTCATTGGGCTTTCATGGCAAGCCCCTTTAACCACTGAACTATCTCGATGGCCTTAAACTTGTGATATTTATCCTGCATGTGCTGGGATTAAAGCATGCACCACCACCCCTGGTTTTATGCAGTATGGGAATCTGACCCAGGGTTCTGTTTTTGCCAGGGCAGCACTCCACTCACCAAGCCTCATCCCCAGCCCCATTTATTTATTTATTGGTTTTTCGAGACAGGATTTTGCTGTAGCTTTGGAGCCTGTCCTGGAACTAGCTCTTGTAGACCAGGCTGGTCTCGAACTCACAGAGATTTGTCTGCCTCTGACTCCCGAGTGCTGGGATTAAAGGCATGCGCCACCACTGCCCAGCCCCAGCCCTAGTTTTGTTTTGTTCTTGTTTTTTTGCATTAGGATCTTACATTGTAGCCCAAGCTAGCCTAAAACTCATTTTATAGTCTAGTATAGCCTCGAACTCAAGGTAACCTTGAGGCTGCTTATTCATTTCTCTGCCACCCAGACTCCCAAAATAACCATATAGAAACTGTATTAATTAAATCACTACTTGGTTTACTAGCTCTAACTTTTTTTTATATTTATTTATTTATTTATTGTGTATACATACAACATTCTGCCTCCATGTATGCTCCCACACCAGAAGAGGGTGCCAGATCTCATTACAGATGGTTGTGAGCCACCATGTGGTTGCTGGGAATTGAACTCACGACCTCTGGAAGAACAGGCAATGCTCTTAACCACTGAGCCATCTCTCTAGCCCCTAGCTCTAACCTCTTATTGGCTAGCTTTTACATCTTAATTTAAGCTACTTCCATTATTTTATATTTTACCATTAGGATTGTGGCCTACTGGCAAGGTTCCAGCCGTATCTGTCTCCAGCAACTGGCTTCTCCCTGACTCCGCCTCCTTTCTCCCAGCATTCAGTTCAGTCCGTGTCCCGTCCCGTCCCCCCAGCTCTATTCTACCCTATCATGGGCTCAAGACAGTTTCTTTATTAAGCAATGGTATTCACAGCATATGGAGGGGAATCCCATATCAGTAACCTTCCTGCTTCAGCCTTCTAGGTACTAGAGTTTTGGATAGGAGCTACCAATCTTGGCTGTGTTTAATCTTAAAGTCTTTGAAGCAGGGGTTATTATCTGACTGTTTTACAGGAAAAGCACAGAATCACAAACAGGTTCACTTGCATGGAGTAAGTGATATAGCCACATAGCAGCAAATTTTAACCCATACAGTTTGTCAACTTCTTTTTCTTTTTTCTTTTCTTTCTTTCTCTCTTTGTTTGTTTGTTCGTTTCGAGACAGGGTTTCTCTGTAGCTTTGGAGCCTGTCCTGGAACTAGCTCGTGTAGACCAGGCTGGCTTCGAATTCACAGAGATCCGCCTGCCTCTGCCTCCCAAGTCCTGGGAATAAAGGCGTGTGCTGCCACCACCTGGCACAGCTTTAGTACATGTTGGACCAGAGATAGCGCTGTGGATAAAGCGCGATAATTTGAATTGAATTCCGAGAACCCACATGGTAGAAGGAGAAAGTCAGCTCCCCAGGTTGTACTCTGACCTCTACCCCTTACAGCAGAAACCAGAACCTAGCCCTGAATATGATCCTTCTAACCGCCACATGTAATTTGGCACATGATTACATGCAATTACATAATAATTTAAAATTTTTTATTGTATTTATTTTGTGTGTTTGTGTGTGCATGAACATGTGCCAGAGAGAGAATGGAAAAGAGTGTGTGTGTGTGTCTCTGATGGAGTACTTGTGGGAATTGATTCCTTTTACCAAGTGGATCCCAGAGATGGACCTCAGATTATCAGGCATGGTAGTGCATGCCCTTAGTTTCAGTACTCAGGAGGCAGAGGCAGGGGGATATCTCTGAGTTCCAAGCCATCCTGGTCTATATAGTGAATTCCAGGGCTACACAGTCAGAGACTATTTCAAAAAAAAATAAACATTGGACAGTCATGGTAACCCACACCTGTCATCACAGCATGGTGACACACACCTGTAATCTCAGAATGGTAACTCACACCTCTGGTAGCACACACGTGTAATCCCAGCATGGTAACAAACACCTGTAATCCCAGCACGTAGGAAATAGAGTCTGAAGCATCTCAAGCTTTGAAAAAAGCAAAATAAATGAATAAGCAACTGAGGAAAAACAAAATGTTAATGTCTGTTTAACACCCCTTCCTTCTACCAGTAATCTAGAGCTTAGTTTCCAGACCCCTTAGCTTGGCATTCAAAGCCTTAAGAGCCATGTCTGTCACTTTTGCACCCTTCCCTGCATTCTTTGTGTACCCTTACATTTGGGCCAGACATACCAGCCCATGGTGATCCTCTTGTTCTGCCTTCCCTTCCCTATCTCCAGCCAGTACCCCTTCCTGGCCAGGCTCACAGGGCCTTCCTTTGGGATCCATAGTTGGGGATTAGGCCTTCTTACCCCACATCCTTACTACTTGCCTTTGTCTTCTGAATACTGCGATTAAAGGGTGTATCACCATGCCCAGCTCTCTGCTACCATAATTGGTTCTTCAGTGGTACAGTTTACCCCTATGCATAAATCGCAGAAAAAGTGACAACTTCTGTAATAAGAATTCCAGCTCGCATGGGGGCTGGAGAGATGGTTCTGCGGTTAAGAGCACTGGCTGTTCTTCCGGAGGTCCTTGAGTTCAATTCCCAGCAACCACATGGTAGCTCACAACCATCTTAATGAGATCTGGTGCCCGCTTCCTCTTCTGACCTGCAAGCAGACATGCAAACAGAACACTGTATACATAATAAATAAATAAATCTTTAAAAAAATTCCAGCTGGGCGGTGGTGGCGCACGCCTTTAATCCCAGCACTCGGGAGGCAGAGGCAAGCGGATCTCTGTGAGTTCAAGACCAGCTGGTCTACAAGAGCTAGTTCCAGTACAGGCTCCAAAGCCACAGAGAAACCCTGTCTCAAAAAACCAAAAAAAAAAAAAAAAAATCACAAATTGCTGGGTGGTATCACCTTTAATCCCAGCACTCAGGAGGCAGAGGCAGGTGGATCTCTGTGAGTTCAAGGCCAGCCTGGTCTACAGAGTGAGTTCTAGGACAGCCAGAGCTACACAAAGAAGCCCTGCCTAATTAATTAATCAATTAATTAATATTCCAGCTTATACTGCAGTCTACCTGCAGTTTCTGTCACAGGGTACACAGGCAGAGCCTTGGGCTGTATTTAGCTTGTCTTAGAGTCCAGGTCCTGTTTTAGCCACAAAGTCAAGATAATGTCACACTGTGTTTGAAAGAGGGATGTGGGCATTTGAGGACCGTAGATATATCCATCAGCCTGCTGTTGGCTATTTGGAAATTTTCAGTGTCCATTCTGCCAACTTGGTTATCTTTTGCTTGGTTTTGTGTTTAGAGACAAATTTTCTCTGTAACTTTGTTGGGGTTTTTTTTTGTTTTTTTTTTTTTCTAAAGATTTATTTATTTATTTTGTATACAACATTCCTTCCATGTATGCTTGCTGGCCAGAAGAGGGCACCAGATCTTATTACAGATGGCTGTGAGCCACCATGTGGTTGCTGGGAATTGAACTCAGAACCTTTGGAAGAGCAGGCAATGCTCTTAACCGCTGAGCCATCTCTCCAGCCCTGTTTTTTTTTTTTTGAGACAGGGTTTCTCTGTGGCTTTGGAGCCTGCGCTGGAACTAGCTCTTGTAGACCAGGCTGGTCTCGAACTCACAGAGATCCGCCTGCCTCTGCCTCCCGAGTGCTGGGATTAAAGGCGTGCGCCACCACCGCCCGGCTTCTCTGTAACTTTGAAGCCTGTCCTGAAACTTACTCTGTAGACCAAGCTGGCCTCGAATTCACGGAGATCCGCCTGCCTCTGCCTCCCGAGTGCTGGGATTAAAGACCTGCACCACCAACGCCCGGCCCAATTTGTCAGTCTTCCAGGGCATCATTTAGCCAGCTCTCCCTTCACGCTGACCTGCCGGTTGTGTCTGTTCGTGGCTTCCACTATGCCTAAGCTAACCACGAGGATCTATCTCTTTGTCAAATTACCTCCTGGCAAAGTGGAGGACTCATATTTGAGTGTATTTATGTCTTATGAATGATTTAAAAGGAATACTTTCAATTTTCTTTTCTGCATATACCAAAACAGTCTCCTATAAGTTGACTTTTCAGCTTGGATTTGGGGGATTTGGGTTTGTTATGTTTGCTGTGCTGGGATGGCAGTGGGCTCTGTTTTTGGTCTTAGCCCTTATGATATTTTGCTTCCTTTGTTTTTAGTAATAAGCCTCATACTTTCCTGATTTTAGTAAAAATATCCTGGGGACAATTCCTCAGCTGGTCTATATCTGAGCAACATACTGTGCAGTTGGTCCTTATTGTAGGCCAAATGATTGACACTTTACATGTCATCCTGAAACTTGCTCCTGAGGACACTAGTGCACAGAGGTGCTGAGGTCTTGCCCGGCTCCATTACCAGCTCATCATGGTAACTGCTGCAGTTGCTCACCTGGGAGAGGGCAGGCACCAAGCACCCATCCTTCCTGCCCACAGACTCCATCAGCAGCTACGAGACCCAGATCGCAGCCCTGAAACAGGAGCGGCAGCAGCACCAGCAGGACTCTGAGGAGAAGGATCGAGAGCTGGGCCACCTCAAACAGCTGCTGGCCCGGGCCCATCCCCTGGACTCCTTGGAGAAGCAAATGGAAAAGGTTGGGGTGGGATGGACTGCCCTATCCCTGGGGGTTGGGACAGTAGTGATTGTTAGTGTATCATTGCCTGTCACTGGGCGCAGTGATGACTCTAGGTAGAACACAGAGTGCATAGCAGGATCCTTGCTAGAAGTGACCAAGGTTATCAGTTATGTGGAGGAAAGATCCTAACCCTTTCTGTGCTGGACACTGCTGAGTGCTCGACGGTGAAAACCATTCTTGTTCCCAGCCCCGATGGGATACTGCATCCTTTAGTGTCACTATCATTAATAACAATAGGAAACTGGGTGTAGTGACAACTGATAGTCCCAGCCATTTGAGAGGCGGAGTCAGGAGGATGGCTTGAGCCCAGGACTTCAAGATGGCCTGGATAACATAAGAACCAGGATCTTGCTGTGTAGCCAAGGCTGGCCTTGAACTTGCCAAAGGTCTCCTGCTTCGGCTTCTGAATTCTGGGATTTATTGGCATGCACACCCATAGCCAGCTAGAAACCTGAAAAGGGTGTGTGTGTAAATATATATATATATATATTCTTCAGGCATGCTTGGCAAGCACTCTATATTTTTAATACCTGCACATGGAGGAACATTTCTATAATCCCAGCATTGGAGAATTCTGGGTTTGAGGTTAGCCTAAGGGTACATAGTCACACCACCTAAGAGACAATGAAAACAATTACATTCTAGGATGAGTAGATTTCCAGATGCTTCCTCTTGTGAGCGGGTGCATTCTTACTTTACTTGATCTTCACAGAAGCTCTGTGAGGCCAGTATCTAGTTAGTGCCTGAGGAAACGAGAGCTAGAGTCAATTTCCCGCTCGTGAAAGCAGAGCAGGAAAAGCAGGAGCCCAGGGCTAGAGCTGTGATTGGCTGCTGGAGTGAGTGACCGGCTGCTGGAGTGCTTACCTAGCACCTGTGAAGCCTGGGTTCAGTCCCAGCACCGGGCATGGTGACACACATCTGTGCTCCTAGCATCACGGAAGCCTGGGATGTGAAACCTTACCTCAAAAATCAGAACAGCAAAACTGGGCCCAGGAAAGAAAGTCTTTGACCTGCAGCTTCCACTGGAAGTTGCTGTTCGCTTTCAGGCCTCTGGGCTGAGAACAGGGTGAGGCTCAGAGTCAGCCTCCAGGGACAGCAGAAGGAGCATCAAGTCTGCCAGGCAGGTTCTGATGCTGCATTCAGCTGTGCTGTGTGTTTTTCTGTACATACAGCGTGTGTTCCAGGGCTCCAGACAGTTTCAGACACCCTGTCTATGACACATGCAGCTAAATAAGTTTGTCTGAGGAGACTTTGGGGCATTCAAGAGGCCGAAATGAGCTGAGAGAGATGGTAACAGATGAAACATGGCTGGAGCATGTGGCGGGGGCAGGACTGCTTGTTTTGTGGTTTGTCAGAGACAGGGTTTCTCTGTGTAGCCTTGGCTGACCCGGAACTCATGCTGTAGACCAGGCTGGCCTCAAACTCACAGAGATCCACCTGCCTCTACCTCTTGAGTACTGAGATTCAAGGCATGCGCCACCTCTGTCTGGCAGGGCTGTTTGTTTTTACTGACCCCATGCAGGATCCCAAACTTGAAAGGAGACAGTCAAGAAACTGACATCTTTCCGCATTGGGAAGGCAGGCCAGGAAGACTTGTCAGTTAAGAGGAGGTTGGCAGCATGTGATTGGAAACACAAATCAGCAGTCACTTAAATAAGATAGTTGTTTTTTCTTGAAAGTCCATACTGATAAAACAGTCATTAGAAACCCAAACTTCTAGGACTGGGTAGAGGACTTGGCAGTTAAGAGCACTTGCTGCTCTTCCAGAGGATCCAAGTTCAGTTCCCTGAACCTACTTGATGGCTCACCACTGTCTGTAACTCTAGTTCGAAAGGATCAGACACCCTCTTCTGGTGTCTGGGTACACTAGCTAATGCACACGATGTATGTATATATGCCAGCAAAACATGCATATATATAAGATAAAATGCTGAAATATTTTTTTTTAAATAAGAAACTTAGGCTTCTGTATTGCTGTTTGACTGGAGCCGGTCGATTACCTCGTGGTCCAAGGTAGTATCTTGAATGCCAGGCATCATATCCACATCCCAGTCAGCAAGGAGTTATAAAGAAAGGCACATCTCCTTTAAGGAGTTGGCCTTCAAACTCACGTATTGCACATGCGCTTACATTGCATTAACTAGAACTAAGTTGTGTGGTCACCTTTAGTTCCAGAGCAGCTGAGAGATATAGGTGGTGCTAGAGAACAAGACCATGTGCCCCGTTAAAAATCGGAGGTCCTGTGATACAAAAATCACATGTTCGGGTGAAGGATAAGTGGACAAGAGGAAGCTAGTCTTGGCCTTGTCCCCTTTCCCTGGAAGTACTTACCGCGTGTGTTCTGGAGTCTTGCGGGTGGACGTAACCTTCAGGGAGGATTAGAATAGTTGGTGGCCCTCACTCAAGAGGGAGGAGCTGTCACTGCCCAATACCCCATCCCTCCAGGCTCACGAAGACTCAGAGAAGCTCCGGGAGATTGTATTACCCATGGAGCAGGAGATTGCAGAGCTGAAAGGAAAGTTGCTGAGGGCAGAAGAGCTGATCCAAGAGATCCAGGTGAGGAGAAGAGGGGACATTGGGGCACTGAGGGAAGGAGGGGTACCTGAGACCCTGGCTTCCAGCCTCTTCCCTGCAATGTTCCCTAGAGACGACCAAGGCAGCCTGCCTCCCTGCACGGCTCCACAGAGCTGCTTCCACTGTCAAGGAACCCCTCGCCTCCACTGGAAGCTTTGGAGGAGCCAGGTGGAGACGCAGGCTCAGCTGCGGAGGCCTTTGCCCACAACTGTGACGACAGTGCCTCCATCTCTTCCTTCTCTCTTGGTGGGGCAGCCAGTACTGCCTCCCTGAGAGGCACCCAGGGCCTAAGCCCTGAGCAGGAAGAGACAGCTTCTCTGGTGTCCACTGGCACTCTGGTTCCTGAGGGCATCTACCTTCCCCCTCCTGGGTACCAGCTTGTTCCAGATAGCCAGTGGGAGCAGCTGCAAGTAGAGGTGAGTGGACTGAGCTAGGGCCTCTGGACATTCCTACCTCCCTTGGTTATGTATGGGGTCTGCACTAAAGCTACAGTGGAGAGGCCAGTGAGAGAAAGGTCCCCTCCCAGCAAAGGAAGTTGGGCATAGCATGAGTAGGGATGCTGTAGAAAATAATGTTATGGTGAAAAATGCCCAGAACAAAACTGAAAAGGGGTGGGGTGTGGCTCGGCAGTAGAGCACTTCCTAGCCTATGTGAGTCCCCAGCACTGGGGAAAAAAGAAGAAATTGTAAGTAGCCCAGAAGATGGCAGCAGAGATGGCAAGGTATCTCTCCACTTTGGAGAAGCAGCAGGACCTACTGAGGGATGGAAGGGGAGGGGGAGAGTAGGCATGAACTCCTGCCAGCATAGCTGAAAAAATAAGTCTGAGGTGTGGGTCTGGCAGGGGAAGCAGCTACAGAAGGACCTGGAGAGTGTCAGCCGTGAGCGGGATGAGCTGCAGGAGGGCCTGAGACGGAGCAATGAGGACTGTGCCAAGCAAGTAAGTTCAGCCTCATTTCGGGAACCCACAGGGCCCTCTGGCCACCTGCTGCCCGCCCCAACATCCCTCTCATTTTACCCTCTTTCCTCCTTAGATGCAGGTGCTCCTAGCCCAGGTCCAGAACTCAGAGCAGCTGCTTCGAACGCTGCAAGGGACTGTGAGCCAGGCCCAAGAACGCGTGCAGCTGCAGATGGTGAGTGCCACATCTAGGCTGAGGTCAGGACCACTGGGGGCCCTGGAGGGTGTGGGAAGCCAAGTATCAGCCCTGCCCCCCATCCAGCTGCTCTCACTAGGTGAGTGAGGACATTGAGGGTGACCTGACTGTGGCCAGAGCTATGTAATTTTGACCTAACCCCACCACCTTGGAGTATACTGGTTACCATTTGTCAACTGAGCTAATGTGATCTAGTCTGCAGAATCAGAAGGACTGAAAACAAATCAACACTGATCAGTTCCACCCAGAAGTGGGTGAGTGGTCAGACATCCTGCTTTTAAAAAGAAGCCAGAGATCTGGAGATGTATATATTCCCTCCCAGTTTTAAAGTTGGCAATTACATGGGGCTAGAGAGATGTTCCAGTGGTTAAGAGCACTGGTTACTCTTCCAGAGGTCCTGACATCAATTCCCAGCAACCACATGGCGGCTCATAAACATCTGTAGTGGGATCTGATGCCCTCCTCTGGCATAAAGGCATTCATAGAGATAGAACACTCATGTACATAAAACAAGTCAATCTTTAAAAAATAAAGTTGACAATTACTTCGGCACTTAAAAAAGCATGCTTGAGGGGTTAGCAAGATGGCCCAAGTGGGTAGAAGCCCTTGCCACAAAGCCTGGTGACCTGAGTTTAACATCCAGGACCCATATGGAATGAGAACTGATTTGGCAAGTTGTCCTCTTACCTCCACACATGCTTGTGAATGCACATTCTTTTCTTTAATGTATACAGTGCTCTGCCTGCATGTGTGCCTGCAAGGCAGAAGAGGGTACCAGGTCCCACTATAGATGGCTATGAGCCACTGTGTGCTTGCTGGGAATTGAACTCAGGACCTCTGGAAGAGCAGCCAGTGCTCTTAACCACTGAGCCATCTCTCCAGCCCTGTATGTGCGTGCACATTCTAAATCAGGTGTGATCCCAGCACACAGGAGTTTGAGACAGTAGGATCATGAGTTTGAGGTTAGCCTGGACTATAGCAAGATAATACACTATGCAATACACACACACCTATACACCATCGTGCATGGGCACCCACACACATGCACACATAATGTAGTAAAAATAAATTTTAAAAACACGTTGCAAAGCCGGGCGGTGGTGGGGCACGCCTTTAATCCCAGCACTCGGGAGGCAGAGGCAGGCGGATCTCTGTGAGTTCGAGACCAGCCTGGTCTACAAGAGCTAGTTCCAGGACAGGCTCCAAAGCTACAGAGAAACCCTGTCTCGAAAAACCAAAAACAATAAAAAAAAAAAAAAACCAACAACAAAAACACGTTGCAGAGCTGTGCTTGTCTGGTATGCACAGAGCCCTGGGTTCAGTCCCCAGCACCATGTAAACTGATAGGTATGGTGGCTCATGCATGTAATCCCAGCACTCAGGAGATGGAGGCAGAGGGGCCTGCAGAAATAGCTCATGGTTAAGAATGTTTGCTTGTCTTCCAGAAGACCTGGGCCCAGTACTTTCATGGTGGCTCACTTCTATCTGTAACTCCAGTTCCAGGGTATCCAGTGCCCTCCTGTGGCCTCCTCAGGTGCCAGGACACACATGATACACACACCACATGAAGGCAAACATTCATGCTCATAAATTTCTTTTAAAGAAGTTTGGAGTCGGGGGCTGGAGAGATGACTCAGTGGTTAAGATCCGGAGTTCAATTCCCAGCAACTACATGGCAGCTCATCACCACCTGTAATGAGTCTGGTGCCATCTTCTGGCCTGCAAGGATTCATGCAGGCAGAACACTGTATACATAATAAATAAATAAATCTTTTTTTAAAAAAAGTTTAGCCGGGCATTGGTGGCGCACGCCTTTAATCCCAGCACTCGGGAGGCAGAGGCAAGCGGATCTTTGTGAGTTCGAGACCAGCCTGGTCTACAGGAGTAGTTCCAGTGCAGGCTCCAAAGCTACAGAGAAACCCTGTCTCGAAAAACCAAAAAAAAAGTTTAAAGTCATTCTTGACTGCGAGCAAGTTTGAGGCCAGCCTGGGCTTTAAAACCAGGAACATGTGTTGTGGGCAGATGTAGCACTCAGAAGGCTGAGACAGAGGGTCACTAGTTCAGGCCAGCCTTGACACAGAGATTCCATCTAAAAACGAGAAAGGGGTAGCTGGAGATGCTTAGTGGCTAAAAACATTGGCTGTTCCTTTCTCAGGACCCAGGTTTAGTTCTCAGCACCCATGTGGCAGCTCACAACCATCTGCAACTGCAGTTCTGAGAGATCTGACATCCCCTTCTGGCCTCCGTGGGCACCAGGTGTACATGTGGGGTATGGCTGCACATAAATGTGTAGGCAAACGCTCATACACTTGAAATGAATCTTTTTTTAAAAAAAAAATTATGCCATCTAAATGAAATACCCACAGTGGGCTGTGGCTGCCAAAGTGTCAGCAGGGACAGAATCTGAAGAGGTCAGAGCCAGAGAGCAAGAGTTTCTTCTTAGGCCAGTCGGTAACAGCACACACCATTATTCCCTTGAGGCCAGCCTGGACTACAGAGCAAGTTCCAGGACAGCCAGAGCTACACAGGGAAACCTTTTGTCTCGAAAAACCAAAAATAAGGGGGGGGGTCTTCTTTTCAGCAGGTCAGGAGGCCAGGGCTTTCCAGATATCAGTCTAGCAGGAGGCTCTGGGTTTAGCTGCAGGGACTAGAGACACAGTCCTCTGATTGCCTTATATTTCGGTATGTCCCCAGGCAGAGCTGGCCACTTCTCACAAGTGCCTGCATCATGAGGTTAAAAGACTGAACGAAGAAAACCAAGGGCTTCGGGCCGAGCAGCTGCCATCCTCCACCCTCCATGGCTCAGAGCAGGGGGAGAACGAGGGTGAGGCCCTGCCCAGCTCCATACAGGTAAACGGCACCAGAGTACCTCAAGCCAGCCCGCGACTGTCTCCTTCCCAAGGACCCAAGGATGGACCCTGGCTCTCGTGTGTTAGCCATGTCTAAGACTCATTTTCTTCATCTGATAAATGGAACCATACCAGCTTCCCAGGGTTGGCATGAAAATAAAGAATTAAAAGTGTTGGCCGCAAGGAAGGGAACGGTGATTATGTCCACCATTTTTACTGCACCCCATGGTGCTCTCACTGCCCTCACTGCAAGGGTTAACTGCAGCCCCATGCAGGCTGGACAGCACTGCACCACTGAACCATTCCTTGAGCCCTTGGTTTTGTTTGTTTGTTTGTTTGTTTTTGGAGACAGGGTTTCTCTTTGAGACAGGCTGACCTCCTGAGTTTAAAATCACAGGACCTGTCACACCAGGTGCTGTTTGCTTTTTTGTTTTTTTGGGGTTTTTTGGTTTTTCGAGACAGGGTTTCTCTGTGGCTTTGGAGCCTGCGCTGGAACTAGCTCTTGTAGACCAGGCTGGTCTTGAATTCACAGAGATCCACCTGCCTCTGCCTCCTGAGTGCTGGGATTAAAGGCCTCTACCGCCACCACCACCACTGCCTGGCTACAGTTTGCTATTTTTAAGTGACCTTGGGTCCTTAAGATTAAGTTCTTCAGAGTCTTTGAACCTGTCCTCTGTGATGGTCTGTGTTGATTTTAATTTATAAACAATTTGTTCATGAACTAGAAGGTCGCCTGGTTGTTCTCTCTACCATGAAGATTACCACTAATGTTCACTTAAATGAAAATATCCCAGTCTTTGATTTTCAGTTTCTCCATTTCCTGTTCTTTTCTTTCTTTTCTTTTTTTTTTTTTTTTTTTGGTTTTTCGAGACAGGGTTTCTCTGTTGCTTTGCAGCCTGTCCCTGGAACTAGCTCTTGTAGACCAGACTGGCCTCGAACTCACATAGATCCACCTGCCTCTGCCTCCCTAGTGCTGGGATTAAAGACATGCGCCACCACCACCCTGGCACCGTCCTTGGTTTTTATACAGAGCTGGAGATCAAACCTCGGGCTTATGCCTGCTAGATGAGCACCCCATCAACTGAACCACACCCCCAGCCCTCCCTGCTCTCCTTTCATTGTAGTCTTCACCATATACACAATGGAGAATTTGAGTCGTTTGGAAGCTTATAGGTATTCTGGAACTTTCCACACTGTACTTGGAAGTCCTCCGTAGCATGTGGCAGTCATGATCTCCCATTTCTTCATCCCACTGTATCTCTGCAGCTTGCTCACCACTCTGACTGTGGTGTTTGGCTCCTCCCTCCTGTCTCTCTTTGCACAGTCTCCATACGGCCAGCGGTCCCTGCCCTCCTCTCTGTCCTGTGCCCAACAGACCCCTTGTGTCTCTTGCAGGAGCTTCATCTGCTGGTGCGGCACACCTGGCAACAGGCACGGGCCAGGCAACAGGCACAGGAGCATGAGGCCGAGCGCCTGCGCATTGAAATCGTGAAGCTGCGGGAGGCACTAGAGGAGGAGACAGCAGCCAGGGCCAGCCTCGAGGGACAGCTGAGGGTGCAACGAGAAGAGACAGGTAGGGGAAGAAGAAGAAGCCACCACAGGGTCCCCTGGGTCAGACATGGGCGACAGGAGGTGCAGTGGAGATCCAGCTTTGACCTCTCTGTCTCTTACCCCCACAGATGTGCTACAGGGTGAGTAAGGGTCCGCGCCTTGTGGAGGGCTGCACCAGCAGGGCTGGGACCACATGAGCCTGACTTCCAGTCTCCCTGCTCCTTGACTTCCCAGCCTCCCTGTGCAGCCTGAGGACAGAGACAGAGCGGGTCCAGCAAGAGCAGCGCAAGGTGAGTGGCACTTGGATAATGCACAGCCTTCCTGTCTCCCTCAGACCAGGAAGCTCTGCATCAGCCACCTGGCTCAAGCCAGAGGAGGCCAGAGTCTGGTGGTATTGAAGGGACACCAGTGTGGGTCATCCCATGGCTCTGGCCATTCACCCTCTCACTTGAGTCAGGCCCCAGCTCTGCATCTTGTCCCAGCAGGCCCAGCTCACAGACCTCCTCTCTGAACAGAGGGCCAAGGCACTGCGGCTGCAAGCCGAGCTGGAGACCAGTGAACAGGTGCAAAGGGACTTTGTACGGCTATCCCAAGCCCTACAGGTATGACCTGGCCTTTCCTACCTAGTTGGTTTGGCTATAGGTGACTTGTCCTGGGTCTCACAACAAGGGCAGTCCTCAATTAGGAGAGGTCCTTTTCCTAGACCTGGCATGATCTTCCCCCTAAGCTATTGCTCAAAAACATGGAAGCTCTCTTGCACACCTCAGCTGCATGACAGCTTCATGTTGTCAGCCCCATGAATGGCCAACAATACCCAGACTTCCTCAGGCCAAGCTCCTGAGACCTATTCCTTCCCTTGACCCCATTTGAACACAGATTGCCTCTGCAGAGCTGACTCCTGAGAGTCTGGCTGGTCAGGCAGGGGCTGTTTCCTTGGTAGGGCTTTCCATATCTCCCACCCAACCACACAGGTACGCCTGGAGCGGATTCGCCAAGCGGAGACTCTGGAGCAAGTGCATAGCATCCTGGATGAGGCACCCCTCAGGGATATCAAGGACATCAAGGACTCCTGAGGGGCCAGTCAAGAAGCTTCCCTGCTGGGGAAGCCGCCTCTTTCTCTACCAGAACTGTGAGACAAGGACAGGTCTCAGAATGGAGCCCACCCACTCCAGGTCTGGATGGTAGTGTCACCAGGGCCACTACTTCCAGCCACGGTGGCTGGGCCTGCTCTCAGGGATGAAACCTGGATGAGGGCCCAGCCTCCTTCCAGAACCAAAGTACAGGCTGAGCCCTGTAGCTTTCAGGCTGCCTCATGGATCCTACCTTCCCGCCCTGCCACCTCTAGCCAGCAGCCCGTCCTGGTCTGAGGCACGCTTAGCTTGTGGCTAGAAGCTGTTATCAGTGGATTCCTCATACAGAGACCCTGGGACACGCAGCTGCTTTCTGGACTGTATGACACTAAGGTATCTGTCCACAGGCACCAGAAATCGGACTCGAGATATACGGAGGCAAGGCCAGACTTTTCTGTCATTTATTTTGAATAAATAAGCAGCTCAGCTCAGTCAGTCGCCTTGTCCCTGCAAGCCCCGTGAGGTTGGGAGGGGATTTACAAGGTTCAGAGGGAGGGCAGGTTGCTGAAGGGGGACAGAGGGTCAGGGAACTTTGTTTATAAACAGAATTGGGAGAAAAAGGGTCTGTCTCAGCTCTGGCTGAAGATGCATCGCTATGAGGGTGGGGACACAGGGCGAAAGGGCTCTTTACTTCCTTCTTTCATCTTCTGGATCTGGAAGAAGAAAGGAAGGGGATGGAGCAGGCGTGCACACGAGGGAGAGCTGCATCCTTGTGCCTTGTGCATCGCCATCACACTCACCTGGAGGGGCCCGCGGCCCCCTTCCCTACTCACCTGTATGTGCCAGACCCTAGCCCACCCCCAGCCACCGCCGCCCCAGCAGCAGAGATAGCCAGCGCAACGCAGCGCAGCCCAGCAGGCTGGAAGGCCAGGATGCAGCCTTACAGCTGCCAGTGCCCACAGGAAGGGCATGGCCCTCCTGTGGAAGCGGGCAGTGGCAACAGCAGCAGTGGCTCCAGGGAGAGCTGCGAGCGCAAGTGACCGCAGGGGTGCGCGTGGGCTGGTGGGCGAGCGGCAGGGTACAGCAGCTGGGGCAAGGTGTGTAGGGAAATACCTGTGACACGTTCAAAGACATGGAGGAGGGGGACGGTTATCCTATGGCCAGAGAGGACAGAGAGAGGCCGTTATCAAGAGGGAAGGAGGCCCACAGGGCCATAGAGCTGAGCAGGCTGGGGGAAAACCCACCAGTCATGGCTGGAGTGGGACAAAGCTTGGGCTGCCCTCCCTGGGGACAGTGGTCCTGCCAGGGCCTAAGAGAACTTACCCATCTGCAAAGGAAGAGGGAGTGAGATATGGCGCATATTCGCAGCGCAAGAGGGCAGGGGCTCTGCTCAGGACTGGGTACTAGGGAAAAGGGGTGTCTCTTACCCTCCAGATAGTTCCGAGCAATGAACTTGAGAAGCTCGTCTAGCCCGATGACTGGAAGTGAGATCTTGAGGACCATGAACCACTGGGTAAAGTCCAGGGCGCGGAGCTTGAAGATCATCTGGGGTGGAGACAACAGTCATCAGGAAAGACAAAGTGTTTTTTCAGAAAGAAAAGAAGAACCAGGGTGCTGTGAACTGCCCTCCTCTGTGAGCACCCTATGGTCATTAGCTCTGCTTGGGCTCCCTGGCGTGGGGAAGGGGTGGTAACGGAAGGCTCACCGGCAGGGGGTCAACATAGAGGATGAGGAAGTGGAGGGACATGGACAGGCAGATGGAACCCAGCAGCCAGATGTTCACCCAGGGCGGCATCCGCAGCAGGGACTGGTTCTCAGACAGGCTGTGGCAAAGGCCAGGCAGATGGAGGGATAGGGATACACAGAAAGATGTGGTGAGGCAGAGTGGCGGGAGAAGAGAGGTGGAAGGCAAGAGAATAGCCTCGGGAAGGCGTATCAGGGTCCACCCGAGTGGACAAGACCTACCTGTTGAGAGCATTGCACATTTCAATAGTCACCAACACCGACAGGGCCATGGTCATGGGCTCAGGGGCCTCGAAGACCTCACAGTCCAGGCCGTCGAATTCAGGGTTATGCTCAGTGCACTGCATGAAGTGAGTCTGTAAAGGAAGAGACAGAAGTCTGAGATCCACAACAGCCTTCAGGATGCCTCCCAGTCCCCACCGCTCCATCTTCCTACCAGCTGGTGGTAGGTGACATGAGGCCCATCCTCTGCATACAAGAACCACCAGGCGGCTGCTCCCACAGTGGCTGCACCCACATAGCCTGTGTTGGGGAGAAGAGAGGAGCTGGGGTCAGGGCTGAGGAGGTGGGAGGTATCAGGAGGGCTTACACAACTGGAGACAGCTGGCTAAGGAAGAGGCCCCTTTGAGCAGCTTGACTCCGGAGAAGCTGGAATCGGGGACAAGGTCAGTCCCAAGGGCTCAGAAGGGTTGTCAAGTCCCTGCTCACCCCCAATTGCCATGTAACGGAAGAAGAGCCAGCCACTGATGAGAGGCTCCTTGGGACTCCTGGGAGGACGGTCCATGATGTCCAGGTCAGGTGGGTTGAATCCCAGAGCAGTAGCAGGGAGTCCATCGGTCACCAAGTTCACCCACAGCAGCTGCACAGGGATCAGGGCCTCAGGCAGCCCCAAGGCGGCTGTCAGGAAGATGCTGCCAGAAGAAGGTCATACGTTGGTCCTGTTCCAAGTCCCATGACCACCCCTTTCAGCCCTGCTTTTTCTGGATGCCCGCTCCGGCTACTTACCAGACCACCTCGCCCACATTGGAGGAAATGAGGTAGCGGATGAACTGTTTCATGTTGTTGTAGATGGCACGGCCCTCCTCCACAGCAGCCACGATAGTGGAGAAGTTATCATCAGCCAGTACCATCTCGGAGGCTGTCTTAGCCACAGCAGTACCAGAGCCCATGGCAATGCCAATCTCGGCCTTTTTCAGGGCAGGGGCATCATTGACGCCATCCCCTGTCTGAAGGTGAAAGGAGAAAGTAAGAAACTCAAAATTCCAGATGCCTTATGTTCCCCTCTCCAAGACTCCATGCATGGGGACACGCAGAGCCTTGACCCAGACAGTCTCTGGAACTTCTTACCATGGCTGTGATCTCATCATAGGACTGCAGGTACTCCACAATCTTGGACTTGTGTGAGGGCTCCACACGGGCGAAGCAGCAGGCGCGTCTGCAGGCTTCCCGCTGCTCAGCCAGGGGCAGATCGTCAAACTCACGGCCAGTGTAGGCACGGTCTGTCACCTCCTCATTCTCCGCAAAGATGCCAATTCGTCGGCAGATGGCAATGGCTGTCCCCTTGTTGTCCCCAGTGATCATGATCACTCGGATCCCAGCATCGCGGCACAGCTGGATAGAGCCTGTGACTTCCTTGCGGGGTGGATCCAGCATGCCCACAACACCAACAAATGTCAGGTCCATCTGGAAAAGGCAGTGACAGGACAAGGAGGGACTGAGGACAAACAGGAGGAAGTTCAGAGGGAGATGGGCAACAACGCTGGGAAAACCGGAGCATGCTGCCTTCAGGCCTGGTGTTAGACATCAGCAGGGCCTTGGAAACACAGGCAGGAGACATTTCTCCTTCCTTAATGCCTGCATATCTTGGCAATGCCAAGACCTGCTGCCAAAAGGAGAGCTGAAGCTGGGCATGGTTGGTAACCTGTGATTCCAGCACCCAGGAGGTAAAGAGAAGATCATGAGTGAGTTCAGGGCTAGCCCTGACTACATAATAAGACACTGTTTCAACATGAAGAAAAGAGGAGGAAAAGAAAAGAAAAACTACATGGTAGCATCTCCTTTTAGCAAACCTGTCACTGGCCCATCACTCTGAGCACATCCCCAATAGCTGGCAGGCCATAATCCCTGCTGCCCCCCATAAATGCAGACAGTGAGCTTTTTGGGGTTGTTGAGAGTGCACAGCAGAGGGAAGCCTGTATCAGGAAGTACATCCATTGCCTGAAATCAAGCTCATACATTGCACTAGTGACAGAGTCCCTTTGGTAAGTACCATCTCCAGTGCACAGAGCACAGTTAACATGGGCTGTCGCTGCAAATGCAGCTGGGGCACCGCACACCTGTCTGTCCTGGGTGCCCGTCCCCGCCTCCCACAAAGACAGTACTGGGATAAGTGGTTCTCTTCTCTTCTGTTTTTGTGGTTGCTTATGTAGTGGAGGCTGGCCTACCTCAGTCTCCTGAGGGCTGGGTTAGATCCAGTTCATAAAACTGTTACACCTTAATGCTCTGTGAGCTGGGGATTCATAGGACACAGCCATCGACTTGATGCAGCATGGTGGCAGGGGAAGATGGAGCCACCAGGAAACCTGCCTCAACACAATTCCCAAAACAAAAAGAGACCTTTGCTAGCTCACCTCATACTCCATGAACTTGGCTGAGTCATCCAGAACCATATCCTCTCGTTTAGGGGGGGTGTCCCGGGTGGCCAGGGCCAGGCAACGTAGGGTATCCCGACCAGTCCCCCACTCCTTGATCACTGACATGATCTTTTCCTTCACCGGGCCTGTCAATGGCACACGGGTTGTGCCAACACGCACATAGTTACAGCGGTCGATGACCCCCTCAGGGGCACCCTAGAAAACCAGAACAGCATTCAGAGACCCTTGCCTGCCTTCCCAAGTACAAAGGGCAGGCACAGGAAAGAGCCCCAGTGTTAGAGAAGGCTTCTGACCTTGACAAACATCTTGTTTCCTACAGCAGCCCGAGAAGACTTAGCTGGGGAACAGTAAACAGACATAGACTTTCTGTCGCGGGAGAATTCCAAGGTGAATTCCTTCTTCATTAGTTGGCGAATCACCTGGGAGGTAAAGACCAGATCCCTTTAAGACAGTCCGAAAGGATCTGGATGTCAGAGTAGAGCCTGTGAGCCTGAGCCTACAGCAAAGCCTGGTACCCACATGACAAACACAGAAACACCATTGCCACCATGGGCCGTTTGATTTTCAGTTTTGTAGTACTGAGGATAGAACTCATGGCTCACACATGCTAGGCAAGTGCTCTACCACCGGGCCACACCCAAAGTTCCAGTGTCCTCCGTTTAAAGCACAACAGAAACGGAGTGGCCTTGCACGCTGCTACCCAATAAAACACTCAGGGACTGAAGAAATGTAGTCTGCACCACCCGATGTGGTGCTCCTGGGAAACAGCCAGTATGACCAAGGCTCTTTGGGTCTCTCACTATCATTCAGGTTGGTGTTGAACTTACATTAATTCTCCTGCCTCTGCTTCCCAAGTACCTCTAATTTGAATATAAGTAACACATGCATGAGAATATAAACACATAGCCTAGCACACAGTGAAAAATGAATGAGAGCCACAGCCAAGCATGGCGAGTGACGCCTATAATCCCAGCACTTGCAGACTAACACTGAACACTGCCGTGAGCTCAAGACCAGTCTGGGCTGCGCAACAAGGCTTTATCTCAAAACAAAGCAAAAGGAGGAGGAGGAGGAAAAGGAGAAGAGCCTTTATTTACCAACTACATCACGGATGGGACCAAGGCTTTACTTAGTGGTAAAGCACAAACCTAGCATATGAGGGGCTGGGGCTCAATCTATACAAATAAACCTCCAAAGGCCGGGCGGTGGTGGTGCACGCCTTTAATCCCAGCACTCGGGAGGCAGAGGCAGGCGGATCTCTGTGAGTTCGAGACCAGCCTGGTCTACAAGAGCTAGTTCCAGCGCAGGCTCCAAAGCCACAGAGAAACCCTGTCTCGAAAAACCAATAAATAAATAAATAAACCTCCAAAGAACCAAATAAACATATGAGCTAGGGAGGTGGCAGAGAAAGAGCATTTGCCCAGCAGGCATGAAGCCTCAAACTCAATCCTTAACACTGAAAAAAAAATTACTTTTACCTTTTTGTTATATTAAATAAAGCAGATGCTCAGTGGTAAAAGCACTTGCACAAACCTGATGACCATACAAGCCTGAGTTTGATTCCAAGACCCATGGTGAAAGACAAGAACCAACTCCCCAAAGCTCTCTGGCCTCCACATACAGCACACTTAGCGCCCCATTACACATCATACGCCCTCACCACACACGAAGAGATAATAAAGCAGCAGTGTGTATTTTGCACATACAGAGAGGAAAAAATTTAAAGAAGAAATAAAAAAATTTTAAGCCAGGCAGTGGTGGCGCACACCTTTAATCCCAGCACTCGGGAGTCAGAGGCAGGCAGATCTCTGTGAGTTCTAGGCCAGCCTGGTCTACAAAAGCTAGTTCCAGGACAGGCTCCAAAGCTACAGAGAAACCCTGTCTCGAGAAAGAAAAAAAAAAAAGGAAAGAAATATTTGCCTAGCGCATGTAAGTTTCTGGATTGCACTTCCTAGTACCTATGAAGAAGTATAGGAAGAGATGGAGGAAAGCCAGCCATGATGGTACACACTGTTAATGCCAGCAGTGAGGAGACTGAGGCAGGAGGATATCGAGAAAGAGCGAGACAAGTAACCTAATACTCAGAAACCAGCAAGTGTTCACAGCTAGAGCCCATTGAGTGGTAGCGCTGGCTTTGTCCCCCAGAGAAGACCTCATCTTGTGGGATCGATGGCTGCACAGTCCAGACCTCACAACAAGACCTGAAATCTGATGGAAACCAAAGTACCGTAGCTAAACTCAGGGCCAAGCCAGTGGGCGACACCATGGTTTCTGTCCAGCTCTGTCCAACCTTGGGTCACAAAAGGAAGTGATATTATGGCCAGACAACAGAAACCGTATCACTATGGCGAGAAGGAGTTTCACCAGAGTTCAGCCTGGCTTGGAAAAGCTAGTTGGGGTCCCAGCACAAACACAAGGCTCTGTCTGTCTGGGTCTGCCTGGATCTGGGGTCCAGGCCTGCGGAAGGCACCCCAACTCACCGAGTTGCAGGCATTAGCCCTCTCCACTTTCGAGAGGCTCCTCACTTCAGTGTTGAACACATTCATCTTCTCCACCAAGGTGGTGAGGGCTGTCTCCGTGGCCTCGCCTACCTTCTCATAAACACCTTTGGTCTGAAATGGACAGAGGAGGATGAGGAAGTGTGTGCCTGGATCTCCTGTCCTCACCCAACATCCCCATCTTCATCTGGATGGAACAAGAAGAAGCCAACTGCTTCCTTCCCTCAAATGTATGTTCGCTTCCTAAGACCCCTTCCTCCTGGAATGCCCAGGAAGCACAGACTGAGTGAGCCACAGGCATGGAAGGGGTGGCTTTGGGGGCG
Organism: Dicrostonyx torquatus; assembly: GCA_028555095.1. Lineage (NCBI taxonomy): Eukaryota > Metazoa > Chordata > Mammalia > Rodentia > Cricetidae > Dicrostonyx > Dicrostonyx torquatus. The sequence continues at coordinate 8,055,804 of JAQHUG010000016.1, read as the reverse complement.
GAAGGTTACCTCATTAAAGTCCAAGGAGGAGTCATTGCAGAGGGCACAGATGGTGGCCAGCTCCACCAGCCCATCATACTGCCCTGCTCGGATTGGCTTATCATTCTTCAAACTGGCAGCAAGGTGGGAAGGAAGGCAGGAGAGAAACAGTGGAGAACAGAGCGTGAGATGCAGACAGCACAGAGAAGCAGACAGGTATTGGGAAGGAGAGGAGATGGCGAAGAACTTGGAAGATTGGGTGGGAGAGAACAAGGTTGGGAAAGAAGGGAGCAAAAAGGAAGAGGGGACTCGTAGGAGATCCCAAGTGAGGGAGGTGGGGGTACACACACGGCACGGGGGAGACTCCTGGATGACTTACACCTCTCCTTCGGGAGCATACGTGGAGCCAGTGATGGAGAACTCATTCAGCGAGCAGACATCCCCATCCACCCGGTCAATGATGAACATCTGTGGGGGAGAAGGACCACACAATGATATTCCACATCCTCATCCCTGAGTGCAGGCGTCCTCAAGTTCAGACTAAGCGAATGCCCCAGCATTTCCCCCCAGTTCTCTTCTTGACCCTGTCACTCCAGGGTTTTACAGTGATTCCATGTTCCTTGTCAGTGGCCTTAAAAACCAGTTATTGAGGGCTATGCTAGGCCTTCTCCAGATCAGTTCACAGATGTGTACAGCAGGGTGTGATAGGGACTGGAGCCAATGTACCCGCGAGCAGCGGCTCCATCTGCAGCTCCAGCAATGGTGCTGCAGTTTCCTGACCCTTTTCCTGTGACACTGTTCCTTAATTCACTCTTATGGGGAGACAGGAGCCACGTCCTGCAAGACTGTGTTCTGGCTGTGAAGCCCGTGTATTAGAGAGAAGCGAAGGGCATGATGCTCAGGACAGTGACTTACTCTGCCTACATGGTCCACTTCATCTCGATCCCACCTCAAATTCTTTGTTCTTCTGAGCGTCATTTTTCAATTTTTATTTATTTACTTATTTTTGTTCAATTGGGGGGGTTATTTTGGTTTGGTTTGGTTTGGGTTTGGGTTTTTCAACACAGGGTGTCCAGTGTAGCCCTGGCTGTCCTGGCTCTGTTCCAGGCCAGCCTCAAACTCAGAACTCAGAGATCCGCCTGCTTCTGTCTCCCAAATGCTGGGATTAAAGGCATGTGCCACCACTGCCCAGCATTCATTTACTTTTTGAAAGAAGATCTCACTATGGGCCCAGGCTCTCTCCTGGAACTCACAAGGCTGGCCTTAAACTCCTGGCAATCTTCCTGTGTCAGGCATGATTACTTACACCAGGCTTTCGTCCATTCACTCAGTCATTCATTCCTCCAGTGCTGGGGCTAACACAGGGCCTCGTGCGTGCTAGGCTAGCGCTCTGCCACTGAGCTGTGTCCTCAGCCCAACAGAAAAGTCATTTTATATTAAAGTCACAATATTCCCCAGAACTCTTAGGGCAGGTAGGGATTAGTGACTAAACCTAAAAGAGCCCGAGGAAGCTAAGCACGGTAGCATAGGTCTGCAATCCCAGCTCTTGAAAGTTGGAGGCAAGAGAATCAGGAGTTCAATACCAGCCTCAGCCTGGGCTACATGAGACCCTACCCTGGGAAGAGAGGGAAAGAGAGAGGTGGACATTCTAGATAACAAAAAAAAATTTAAAAATTTTAAAAATTCAAATCTCTCTCTTTTTTTTTTCCTGACATGTAGCATTTCCTTCCAGTTATGAACACAGTGGATAGATCGCATCAGAATTAGTACCACCTGTGGCTTTGGGTTGAATGGGGTGGTACAGACCTGTAGGCCCCACTATTGGGGGCCAAAAGTAGGAGGATCACTTGAGACCTTGGGAAAACCCTGATGGAAAAAAAAAACAAAACAAAACAAAACAGAAAAACCTCTAAACCAAGGCTGTGGCTCTGTAGGATAGGACCACAGACGCCTGTCTGTCACCCTGGCTTTCCTGAGTCCTCATACTAGGCAGCACTCAGACATTAGACCCACTGCCAGGGATTACTCTGAATAAAGAAACAGATCAGATAGTGCTAAATTAAAAATATTTTGATAGCTGTATTTCAACAAATGGCTTATTTTGTAATCTTATCTATTTTTCCAGTTTTAAAAAAGAATACTGGCTGGGTGTATTCTTCAGTCCCAGCACTCAGGAGGCAGAGGCAGGGAAGCTCTGTGAATCTGAGGCAGCCTGGACCACAGAGCAAGTTCCAGGCCAGCTACATAAAGAGACCCTGCCTTGATAAAGGGAAAGGGCTGGCTGTTTAGGGCCAGTTAAGCAGCACAGTGGGTACAGGCACTTGCTACCAAGCCTGATGATCTGAGTTCAATCCCTGAAACATGCATGGTGAGGAGAGAATGAATACACGTTCACTCTCTCTAAAATAAATAATAAATACTTTTAAACTTCTTAAAGAAATGCTATTCAGGACCAGTACAGCCAGGCTGGCTGGCTCCGTCATGAAGTGGCCACCCGTGGGGTACTAGCTACACAACAGAAGCTACAGAGCCATGCATTCTTGGGTTTGGAACTTAATTCTGCTACTTTTTTTTTTTTGAGACAAAAAAACTCACTGTTCCTTGAACTCCTTGGTGGAAGTAATCTTTGTATACCAACCTCCCAAGTAGTTGAGACTCCAGACTACATGAGGCAGGGCCTCGTTGGCCTTAAAGGCAGGCCTCACATTCATAACGTCCCTGCCTTCACCTCTTGAGTACTAGGATAACAGACAGAAACCACTATGTTTGGCTCTGCTATTTATAAACTTGGTATCTTTTGGTAAATCCCTAAGCCTCAGTGTACTTTCTGGAAAGGTGAGGTTAAAGAGAATGCCCCTGAATGGGCTAGTGTAGAGGATCAGAGAGAAACACAGCACAGGGGTGAGGACTGGGGTGGCTGTTCTTGTTGTCATCATTGTTGTTGTTGACCTGACATAATTAGAGTTACCTGGGAAGAGGGACTGCCTCCTTCACATTAGCACGTAGGGACATTTTCTTGACTAATGATTGATGTGCAAAGGTCTAAGCAACCATAGGCAGATGATCCTGGGGTGTATAAGAAAGCAGGCTATTGAGGCTGAAGAGATAGCTCAGTGGTTAAGAGCATTGCCTGCTCTTCCAAAGGTCCTGAGTTCAATTCCCAGCAACCACATGGTGGCTCACAACCATCTATAATGAGGTCTGGTGCCCTCTTCTGGCCTGCAGGCACACACGCAGACAGAATGTTGTATACATAATAAATAAATAAATATTAAAAAAAAAAAGAAAGCAGGCTATGTCAGGTGGTGGTGGCTCACACCTTTAATCCCAGCACTCAGGAGACAGAGGCAGGTAGATCTCTGTGAGTTTGAGGCCAGCCTGGTCTTTGGAGCAAGTTCCAGGACAGGCTCCAAAGTTACACAGAGAAACCCTATCTCAAAAAAAAAAAAATCAAAGAAAAGAAAACAGAAAAGAGAGAGAGCAGACTAAGCAAACCAGAGGGAGCAAGCCAGTAAGCAGCCTTCCTCTGCTCCTCCATGGTGTTTGCTTCAGGCTCCTTAGTTTGAGTTTCTGCCTTGGCTTCCCTCAGTGATGGACTGAAGCTACAGAGGAAACAACTCCTCCCAGAGTTGCTTTGGGTCATGCTGTTTATCAGAGCAACAGAAAGCAGGCTGGCAAGCAGCTTCCTCCATGGTTCCGGCCTCTGCTCCTGCTTGGGTTCCTGTCTTGGCTTCCCTCACTGACGACACACAAGCCAAACCAACCCTCTCCTTCCCAAGGTGTTTTAGTGAGGGTTTTATGAGAGAAAGAGAAAGCAAACTAACATGGCTCTTGGCTTGATCTAAGCAGTCTCCCTTAGAGTAGTTCCCAGGCCACACTGAGCATCCACCAGTACAGAAGCCCATCTTCAGAGGGCTCCTGTCGTCCCGCCTGTGCATCTCCTCACCTTGCAGACTGACATCTGGTTGGTGGTGAGGGTCCCTGTTTTGTCAGAACAGATGACAGAGGTACAGCCCAGGGTCTCCACAGAGGGCAAGCTCCTCACGATGGCGTTCTTCTTTGCCATCCGGCGGGTACCCAAAGCCAAGCAGGTGGTGATGACAGCAGGAAGCCCTATGGGGATAGAGATGGTGTAAGCAAACCAGGAGGAGGGAGACCTAGTGTGGCTGCTACATCAACAGCCGCCAAAGCTATCAGGACCTTCTTCACGGGACCCATCATTGTTACTTTATCCTGAAATATTTTTGCTAATGAGCTAGCAGAGGACCGAGGAATGGTTGCCTTACCTTCTGGGATGGCTGCCACAGCCAAAGCCACAGCGATCTTGAAGTAGTAAATGGCTCCCCGGAACCAGGAGCCTCCATGGACAGGGTCGTTGAAGTGACCAATGTTGATAAGCCAGACAGCCACACAGATGAGGGAGATGACCTTGGACAGCTGCTCCCCAAACTCATCAAGCTTCTGCTGCAGTGGGGTCTTGTCCTGCTCAGTGGCAGCCATTTGGTCTCGGATCTTGCCAATCTCAGTACTCACACCAGTGGTGGCCACAATGCCCACGGCCTTGCCGGCTGCAATGTTGGTACCCTGGGAAGGTGAGAAAGGAGCAGGGTCAGGCAAGAGGTGTTTTTTATGCCACAGGCTAAGGGTTTCATCTCTTCTTTGGCTGCCATGATTCCCTCTACACCCAGCTCCTCTGGCTGGTCATGTGACTGCTTACTGAGAAGTGGTCATGTGACTTCTTACTGAGAAATGGTCATGTGACTGCTTACTGAGAAGAGCATGTTCTTCTTGTCCTGGTTGACAGCTCGGGGGTCAGGGACAGGATCTGTGTGCTTGATGACAGATACAGACTCTCCTATGGAGGAAGGACCAGAACGTTTTCAGGTGACATCATGTCTCTGTCCCTAACATTCTGACACTTTGCAATCAGCACGCAAACACTCTGGCAGTCTTGCCTCTAGAGGAAGGTGACTGGGGCAAGTGGGGAGTCCATTGCCTCTAGAGTTAAAAGACACCAAGCAAGCCTAGTGTGTGACTTTGATCGCTTAACTTCCATTTGCTCCCCATGTCCCAGTGAAAACCAAACAAACCAGCAACTGTGAGGCATTTAACAACTGCACAGCCATTCCTGAGAGACGACCAGTGTGGAGTCCTCAGCAAGGACAGAGGCTCAGGTCATCCTGCTGTGGGTCCAGTTTACACTGTCTCCCTCCCAGAGTTTAAAGGGTCCAAAGTCTCCACCCTATCCTAGAATCCCTCATTCGAGGACTTTTCAGGATGCTGAAGAGACAGGACAATTTGTAGTAGGGGGTGAGTTTCTATGTCCACGCAGAAGGTGTAGGGCCAAGACTATACAGAAATAGTCACAGACATCCTCTCCCATGCCCCTTGTGACAGAATGAAGACTGAGCCACACCGATGATGCTACCTCAGAACTAAAGAGAGGCCCTACTGCAGGATGCCCTTCATCATCCACTCGAAACCTTCCTTCTGGCTGCCTGCCTAGTTCTTCCCCCACTATGCCTTCCCATCTGAGCCAGCCTACCTGTCAAGATGGACTGGTCGACCCGGAGGGTGGTGGATTTGATGGAGAGGATGCGGATATCTGCCGGGACTTTGTCCCCCACTGTAGAGAGAGGAGCAAGTTCAGCAGGGACTGGAGCTTTCTTTCTAACTTCCCAATCGCTCCCTCCCTCACACCATCCATCCTTCAGCCCCTACAGCATTCTGCTGTTCATAGGCTTTCAGCACAAGATTCCACACTCCATCCCCACCCCAGAGATACTATCCTGTTGTTCCCCCATTAAACGTTTCTCTGCCCACTGGCTGCAAGCCTGTGAAGGGAAGCTCCCAAGATCCCTGGAGTGTAGTGTGTACTCATTAAATGTATTCTTGGTAACTGAAATGAAAACTGGGGACAAGCCAGCTAAAGCTAAGAAAGGGAAACAAGAGGAAGGTAAAGAAGGACACGGAATGATGTAACTCAGAGAAAAAGAGGGCAACAGGGAGAATCAGAGACCAAGGTGGATGCTGGGAAAATTCAGGCCAAGTGAGACTGAAGTGGAGCATGAAGCTGAAAAGAATGGTCAGGAGGTAGTGTGAGGGCGCATTCCTGACAGTGGGAAGTCAGACTGTGAAAGCACCTTGGCAGGGGCTGAGGAAGACACTCTGCCAGACTAGAGACCTTTTGGGGGACAGACACACACCTCCTCAGGCCTCTGCCTAAAGCCACCTTGGTCTCACGGGTGGAATTGGGGCGAAGTTCACTTGCTTTCCTTTCTCTTGGTTTCTAAGGTCCCTCCGCCAGTCCCAGAGAAAGCAGGAGGAGGGAGGGGGTCAGCAATGGAGTCAGGCAGACACCCTTGTCACTGAAGCCCAAGGGGTATTTATAGACATTCATGGCACTGACCCCAAACTGTCACCATAGCAGGACTGCCCTGGGATGAGGCTCTGGGGCCTCCAGCCCACCAGCTCTCCACCCTATGCTTCTCCTGGTGGTAACATGGTATGACATATACATTCACCAGACTAGGTACCCAAGGAGGTGGAAAGGCCTGCTCAGGGCAAATATAAAAAGCGCTGAAGGGGGCAGAATCCCAGTAATCTTAGCTAGCCAGCCCCACCCCTCCCTGAGTCGGCATTAAGTGTCCCTGAGGGGGCAGGGCCCTCCTTGAGCACCCTCCTCTCAGGTCCCGTGCTCTTAGCTGGTGGAAGACTAGGAGTTACCTAACATGGTGGTGGGAGTAGTCGTTCACCCCCTCCCACCCCACCCCCACTCCCTTCTACTCCCATTCCTTCCCCTTTGAGAGCCCTCAAGGGCACTAAGGGGTCAAGACTGAAAGCTGACCAAGCTTGTGGTGGGTGGAAGGAGAGGGGAGCCAGGCTTGGGAAGGGGTGGAGATGGGGCCATTGGCAGGGACTGGCTTCCACCTGTTGCTTGCAAGTGTTGGCCGAGGGGAGGGGGGATGGGGGTCTGTCTGCTGCCTCAGGGACAGGACTAGCTGTTCCTATTGAGACTCTAGCAGGGAGGGGTGCTGTGGCCTGAATGTCCTGGAGTGACCCCTGAGGAGTCTGGGAAGGAGAAGCAAAGGCGCCACCATCCTCATAGATCCAGGATCGGGGCTGACAGGTCCCCTGCTCTCTTCTTGGCCTCAAACAAGTTTTCCCCCCTGAAGCACCCATTCCAGCCCTTACCAGCCACCTCGACGATATCCCCAGGGACGATGTCCCTAGCCTTGATCCTTTGCACTGACTTTCGGTCAGCCCGATAGACCTTCCCCATCTCAGGTTCATACTCTTTAAGTGCCTCGATGGCATTCTCTGCATTCCGTTCCTGAGGAAGACAGCAGACAAGAGTGAAGTCAGGAGGAAGGTCCTGGCCCCACTGGAGGCTGGTCTGGGTACAAGCAGGAAGGGTGAGAGACATGCAGATGGAGGAACAGAAATTGGGATCCTAGCAGAAAGAAGGACATTGCAGAAAAGGCTGGCTCATGCAGGTCCAGCTAGCACTAGAGCTGGACGGAGGAACCCTACAGCCCAGGAGGGATGTGTCTGTTCTAGAAAACATCGCCAGTGGCTAAAAACACGGTTTAGACCAAGAAGAAAGGAATTTGTAAAAGCAAAAACAACAACAATAACAAAACAAACAAACACAGAAAGCAAGGAACAAGGAAAGTAAAACAGTAATGTCTGAACCTTCATGTTCTTTTTCAATTGCATCAAGCCTGAGGGACATAGTTATTAGTCTTGTTTTTCTGTTTTCTTTTCTCCTTCTTTCTTTCTTCCTTTCTTTCTTTCTTTTTTCTTTTTTTTTAAGCGGGTTTACTACGTAGCCCTGCCTAGCCTGGGATTCTCTATGTAGACCAGGCTAGCTTCAAACTCACAGACATCCAGTAGTCTCTACCCCTGCAACTGAGAGTCTAAAGGCAGTGTGTCACCGCATCTGACCTCACCCCCTTTCTGTCCTTCCTTCTTGTAGTAGGATTACAAGTGTGCTCAACCTTGCATAGTTTTTTTTTTCTTTTAAAGACAGAATTTCACATTGTAGTTCAGGCTAGCCTAGAACTCCTGCATCTGCCTCTGGAGTGCTGTAGGTGTGTGCCACCACACCTAGCTTACCATTTCTAATTTCTAGGTGAGAAAACAAGCTTAGGGGATGGGGAATTTCCTTGGGGTCATACAGTAAACATAAGTTTTTTCAGCTTATTTCCAGCTGAATGAGAAGACCAGAGGAGTGGGCACAGCCAGGAGAGATGATGGAGGAGGAGGGGATGGGAAGGAGGTCTGGCCCCTTGCCCAGACCCAAGCAGGGAGAAGGAGTCAGAACTAACCTGCCAAACCCCCACGATGGCGTTGGCAATGAGGATCAAGAGAATGACAAAAGGTTCCACAAAGGCAGTGACAGTTTCTTCGCCTTCCTCAAACCAGGCCAGCACCTGAGAGGGAAGGGGGAACCACAAAGGCCCCAAGTGACTAAAGAAAGAAATGGGAAGGCTTTTGAAGAATGCTGCAGAGGTCAGACGATGTATAGGAGTGTAAGGTTCTTCACACTGCAGGACCATGAACACACATTCCCAGCCATCCTTGTGATGCTGTGCAAATAGGCAGTGCAGACACATGCACGTGCCCGCGCGCGCGCACGCGCGCGCACACACACACACACACACACACACACACAAACTGGGAAAGCTTTCAAGTATCCCTGACCAAACTGTTGGTTTGTAAGCAAATCTTCCCAGGACACCCAGGGTCAACTACCCCTTCAGCCACATCCATCCCACAGGGACCCAAGCCCAATAGGAAAATCCCTATGGTCCTCAAAGGGCCCAGCCCACCCACAGCCCTCCCTTAGCAAGGCATGGAAGCTCCAATTTCATGAGAGAACAGGAGGGGAGTAGGGTTACAGGCCTCCAGCACCCACCCCACCCCAGCTGTTGCCACTGCCAGGCAGCAGCCACAGGCAAATGTCAAGGAGCAAATCTGAGGAGAGAGAAGGGACGCTGCCAGCTTAGACCCAAGGGTGTGTGGGGCCCCCATGGGTGTTTTATGCTTTTTGCCTTCTAGGCCTTATCTTCTAGCTAAGATGCTAAAGAAATTCTAAAATGCAAGATGGACTGCTGGACCAGTGGGTGACAGGAGCCAGCAGCAGGGGCTGTGAACGTTGGAGATGTAACAAGGAGATAGAATAGCAAAGGCTCTGAGGGGCTGGAGACACCAAGAGGTAAGGATGAATCAGGCTGGGTAAAGAAGAGTAGGTGCCAAGTGTCAGCCCCTAATGGAAGCAGGATGGGGTAAAGTCTGGAGACAGTTGAGGGGTGGGGTGTAGAGGGTCGAAGGGCTGGAAGGCACACTGGTGGTTACCACTGTACCAGCAACACCTTCCCCATTTCTCGAAGCAAGCCTTTCTTTTGGCCAATCAGCATCACAAGCTGGAGAGGGCGGGGCAGGACTGGAGAAGCAGAGTGAGGACCAACCAGAACAGGCAGGGCATGCTAGTGGCCCCCACAGTGGATGCTGCATCCCACATCGAAGCTAGGAGCCCTGTGCTTAGGGGGTAACCTGAGCCGTTGAAGCCCTTGAAGCAGGGAGGGTTAGGGTTAGGGAGGGTGGCTTAGCTTCAGTGTTTTGGCTGAGAACGCTCTCAGGGCTTAAAATAAAACCTCTCTGCAGGGGAGGAAGCGAATCAGCACCCCACCCCCAGTTCCAGCCTGGAAAATAGGGTGCTCAGGGCTTGCCCGAGGGCATCTAGGATGGTCAGAGGCCCCCACACCGTTCTGCAGATGGTCCCCAAATGCCCTCGGCACTCACGAAGGAGATGCAGGCTGCCAGGAGAAGGATCCGCACCAGCAAGTCTTCAAATTGCTCTACCACCAACTCCCACAGGGACTTGCCTGGGGGAGGGCAAGAAGAGAAGTCCCAGGGGTTACAATCCAAAAGATGAGGGTCTGTGGTTCTGGATGGGTTTGGGTCCAGAGCCTAGCCTGCCCTGAACCTCTAGCTTGATATGAAAGAAGATGAAACAGCCAAAAAGGCTCTTCAGATCTGTGGCAATTGTTCAAGGCCAGGAAGTCTCAAGGAAAAAGCATCTGGAGATGTCTGACACTAAGCTCTGGGGAAGAGATCTGCCTTTTGGGTAAAGTTGTGGGTCTCAGTAAGGAGAAGGCAGGGGTGTCGTTTAACTCAAGGCTCAGGTAACTTACCTTCCTCAGCAGGGAGCTCTATTTAGGAGAAAAAAAAGAAAAGGACAAATTTAGTAGGGGTTCAGCCTCATGTCCCCCACACCCAGAAGTTGGTGGCTAAGAGACTCAGGCTATCAAAAGGGCATCTGAAGTTCAAGGTCACCTCATAAAACCTCCCCAAATTCCAGATGGCAAAACTGTTTTCTTTAGTATCCTGCCCTTCCTGCAAGAAGCCAACAACCGCCCCGCTCATCCATGCAGACCCCGGAGGAAGCAGTTCCCACTAGCGGGGGTGGGAGGGCAGCCATGCCCGCCTCTCCTCTAAGAGTTACTTACCATTGGGGCCGTATTTTTCCAGATGCCGCTTAACTTGGTCTGGGGTAAGGCCTGTGGTCTCGCTCACCCCAAAATAGGACAAACATTCCTCTGTGGACTTGGAGTGTGCGGCCTCCATTGTGCTCCCTTCTTGGGGCCCAGGGGGCGATGTATTCCTTCTTAGGGGCCTCTCACTGGAGGGGGAACGTCTTCCGTGTATCCACCTGCCTGTTGATCTGGGCTTCTTCCTTTTTCTCGCCTGCCCCCCCCAGATTCTTCCTCCTTCCACGAAGTTCTGACCCCAGTCCCACTTGCAGCAGCCGGCCACCCCCCCAGCCCCCAGCTGGTCCTTATGAGGGAGTGGGGGGGCCAGGCTCCCCCTTCCCCTAGATCAGGGATTGGCTGGCTGAGACCCCAGCAGGAGGGGTCAGAAGAGAGAGAGATTTCTGCTGACAGAGAAGAACAGTGGGACTGCAGCCTGAGATGTCACTCATAAGGGTGGCCCCAGCCCCAGAGAAGGGGGGGGGCAGGGAATAAAGTCATTTTTCTGTTATCTGCTACTGACCCTGCCCCCAGGTGCCTCAACTTCCCCAGTTACATTAAATGCCCAACTCCAAGCTCACCCTAACCCACCCCTCTGCCCTCAGGTCTCATGGCCCCTCAGGCCTCTCCTATCTTGACCATCCTGAGCCCCTTCCCACTGTCAGTCCCCTTCCCTGCTTATTGTGTGCAGAGAACAGAGGAAGTGTTCCACGAGGATCAAAGAAGAGGGGAGAGCATCTTTGGGGAACAGAGGAAGTAGCTCTAGAGAGATAAGGGGAAGTAGGGAGGGAAGATGGTCAAGGGGACTGGGCAGAAGATGGTAACCTTACCCTAGGGAGGGGTTGCTGCCGCCATCAACAAGGGATTTAGTGTCCAGGCCCTGGCGAGCAAAGCCAGCACTGTCTGTGTCTCCTACACTCCCCCCGCCACAACCGCTGTAGCTCAGCCTCTGGGAACACAGCCTTTAGCTCCCCCTTGAAACTGGCAGGGAATCCCCCCTGAAGAAAATGGGACACCCAGGCAGTCAGGTAACCCAAGAGGCTACAGAATGTGCTGATGGCAGAGGGGGAGGGATAAGTGTTTCAGGGTGAGGCAGGGGAATGAGGATTTCCTCATCCCACACTGGCCTTTAATCCCAGAGGTGTAGGGGTCTCAGCAGCTCTGGCCCTGATGCAACAGTCCACAGAGGGAGTGAGGATCAGGCCTGGTGGTAGGAGTGCTTTGGAGCTGGGCCTGCCCCATGCCAGAGTGCCCGGGCACAGGACCCCTAAAGCTGGATAAAGTAGACGCTCCAGAGAGGGAGGGAGGGGTAGAGATGAAGAAAGGAGGGACAGAACTGAGGTAGAAGCAGAGGTGTGAGGAGAAGAGGGAAAAGAAACAGCAGGGAGCTGGCAGTGGCAGTCAGGTGGGTGTGGCCCCGAGGGCTGGGTGCAAAGCCACAAGTTGTTGCTGAAGGGCTGGTCTGGGTGTCAGCTTCCCCTGAAGAGCAGCTGCTCTGCACCACCCTTCCCGACCCCGGTTCACCACTGGGGCATTTTTTGGTTTCCACCAAGGCAACTGCTGGAGGAGCAGGCAAGGTACATAAGCCAGGATGCAAGCAGGGTGGAAACTGAGGCAGAGAAGTTTCCATGGGAATCGAGATTAAAAGGTCAGTGAGGGCTGGCAGCATTGCAGCCCTAAAGCGCAGGTCCCACTTCTACCCAGGCTTCAGTTTCCCCGAAAAGAACCAATAAGCACTTCCCACACCAGGGCTCCAGCACACAGACAGAATGATACCAGAAGCAGAGCCCAGAAGAACAAAAAGAAGCCCCACTCGTTTGGGGCTGGGGTGGCCAACACGGATAGGAAGAAATGAAGGACTGAGCCTCAGCTCCATCCTGTCTTCTGCCCAGACTGGGGGAAGGGTGAAGTGAGGACAAGGTGTCCCTTCCCGCCCTCTTTTCACAGTTCCCACAAGCCCCTCCCCTGAAGTAGAGTCCTTCTGTGACCTGAGGTGGAGGGGCTTAGACAATGGGGTGGGAATATAGGTGGTCACATCCACAGGCATCTCCAGCCAGAGGCAGGCTGAGCAGCAGCTGGAAGAGGGACAGGAGCCATGGGACCACTGTCTTCCAGCAGCAGGAATGCCCAAACATGGAGAGGGGGAGTAGGGACGTGAGAGCTTCAAAGGAGCTGAGCGAGGGAAGAAGGCAGGCTTTACAGGACACTCCTGCCAAAGAGGCTCTTTGAGGTTATTCGTGTCTACCTCTTCCAGCTTCCCAGAGAGATAAATGAAGGCAAGAGCGAAAGCTACCAGTCCCGAGCTCCAGGGATACCTACCTCACCGCACTGTGACCTGCGGTGGAAAGAGAGCAGATGAGGCCGGTTCAGACCACACCCCACTACACTAAGGCTGAAGGTGTTCTTGTTCCTGAGTTCTGAGGTGGAGGAGAGGGAGCGGACAGGTCGCGAAGGGCATGAAGGCAGAGCCTGGCCCATCCCTGTCCACAAATACCTATAGGCATCTCTTTGTCTCTTGGGCTCTTGTAACCAGGACATGGTAGTCTGGGGGTGTCTTTCTGCCCACCCCAGGATGGCAAGTCCCTGAAAGTGGCAGGGCATGGGGGAGGGGAACATTTGAACACCAGTTGCCATGAGATTAGAGGAGGATCAGACCTTCCCACTCTGAGGTGTTACAGGCCTCACTGGCCATTGGCTGTCTAACAGTCTCACTTGGAGAACACAGCACAGGTCTAAAGCTGCCCTCTGCTCAACCTCCACAACAGGCCAATTCAATCCCTATTCAAGGCCAAGATTTGGGGAGCCCCAGGGATAAGGTAAAACAAAAGCCAGCAGGCTTCCCCCAACCAACCCCCACCCTAGATAGCCTATGAGCTCAGCTGTCTCCTGTCCATCTCCCCACAGAACCAACACAGGGCTCAGAATAGCAAGGTCATGAGCGTGGGTAGGGCCTCTTGGAGGTGGGGCACAGGCTGAGGGACAGAAGATGGGCCACTCCACTTTCCCAGGGGAGGGGGCAAGCCAGTGGTAACGTGGGAGGGAGGGTAGCACAGCAGATGGGGGATGGGCAAGCCAGTGGTAAGGTGGGGGGGTAACAGCAAGCGGGGGTGGGGTGAGACAGTGGTAAGGTGAGAGGGAGGGAGGGTAATAGCAGTCTTCAGATCCTGCTTTCCTTCTAGCACCCCTACCCCCACCCCTAAACTGGGAGGCCAGGGCACCTGGCTGGAAAGCATAGATGCGGTGCAGGGTCTATAGTAAAAACTGGGAGTTTGGTGGTGGCAGTAGTGGTTGTAAACCCCATGCCAACAGCCCGGACCTCAGGGAAGGGAACTAGTAGGGATGGGGAATGTGTAGAAGTTAGACCCAGACAACTGGAATTTGTGACTTTTGTTCTTCTTTGTTCTCTTTTGGTTTTTTTGAGACAAGGTTTCTCTGTGTTGCTCTGGCTGTCCCCAGAATTAACTCTGTAGACCAGGCTGGCCTCGAACAGAGATCCACCTGCCTCTTGTCTCCCAAGTGCTAGGTTTAAAGGTGTGCATCACCACTGCCTGGCTTGGAACTTGTGACTTTCAAGGAATGCTCTGAGACGTGTATAAACTCAGAGAGAAACATTTAGCCAAGTCATGTCAGCAGTACCAACTAAGATGAAATTTCACTTTTCACAGAGGATGCCAAGGCCCAGAGTCACTTGCCTTGCCCCCAGGTCCATATAGCAAATGAGAGGCAGCACCAGGACCCACAGCTACTACTGTCATCCAGTCTCTAACAAAGGAGCCAATTAGCCTTGGACCCTCTGCAGTCAGCCATGGCTGCTACAGTTAACTTCTTCTAGCTCCTGTGACTCCAGCGCCTCCTTCCACCTACTTTCTTCCTAGGATGGGAGCTTTCACTCAAAAACATCAGCACAGCAAAGGCCTTGGGTGAGCAGAAATCCACCTTTCACTGTCTCATCCCATTAAAGAACAAGCCGGCAGGTGTGGCAGTGTAACCCATTCAGCTACAGGTGGCTGAGGCAGGGAATCACAAGTTCTGGTTACATAATGAGACACTGTCTTCAAAGAAACCCTCACCCCTAAAAGAAAACATGCTGGAACCCCCAAGAAGTACCGCTGAGCTCTGCAAACCAAGTGAACTACAGAGATGTGATTCCAAAGGCCTTAGACTAGAGTGTGAAAAGGACTGGAGCCAGGCCAGCTCTGTGAGCTCAGAAAACGGCCTTATCCACTTGATTTTGTTTTTTGGGTTTGTTTGGTTGGTTGGTTTTTCGAGACAGGGTTTCTCTGTAGCTTTGGAGCTTGTCCTGGAACTTGTTCTGTAGACCATTCTGTAGTTCTTGAACTCACAGAGATCCACCTGTCTCTGCTTCCCGAGTGCTGGGATTAAAGGCATGTGCCACCACAGCCCAGCCACTGGAGACAGTTTTATCCACCTGTCCCAGTTCCCACTCCAAACACTAGCCACAGCCATCATGATGGAACTAAGATAAACCCTTTATTTATTTATGCTTTTCCATTTTGTTTAAAACAACAACAACAACAACCTTAATATAACTGACAGCCCTTCCCCCTCACCCTTGCTTGGGTTGGGGGTTATTAGTGGGGAAATAGCCCCCAAGGATGGGGCTGACCATGAGAGCCCCTCAGGGAGGTAACGGAGCCCAAGTCCTTGGCCTCGGGGCAAGGGCACCTGTAGTGTAGTAACTGGGGACTTAACAGGACTCTTGAACCTCTACTTGTACCAACATATATGCCCTTGGATGACAAGGGTCAGGAAGCATGTGGGGAGGGGACTCCCACTTTCCTCAGTGTCCCTACCCAGCCCAGTCTCACAACTTAAGGCTGGGAGCAGGAAAATGGAGGGTGGGTAGGTATCTCACACAAAGGAGTACTGGTTATTAATGGCTCGGGGGTGGCCCCCTTCTTCTCCGTTGCCCCCTAGTGGTAGCTGCTGAAGCTGCACCATTAGGGACACCCCCAAGTCCCCACCAGTGCCAGCGCCACCCTGAGCCTCAGTGCCTGGTGCTATGGCCTCTTCCAATTCAACCATGGGGACCAGCTCAACCATGGGGACCAGCTCTTCCTGGACCCCTCCACCGCCCGCTTTCTCTTTCTCTTGCCTCTCTTTGGCTGCTGCGGCTGTGGTGGCCGCCACTTCTGGCGCCCCCGACGCCTCTTCTGCCCCAGAATGTGGGGGATCTGTCCATGGAGGGGGTTCAGGGGGCTGGGTTGGGTCACGGGAGGTGTTCCGTTCTGGATAGGAATGGTAAGAAGACACATTGATTGTGGAAGGAAGTGAGTTCTTGTGGTGGCTTCCCCTTTGCTTGTCCTCCCCAAGGAGCCATGTGCTAATCTCCCATATCCCATCTCCTGAGCAACCCCCCTCCATGGAAGATGGATCATGGGCGGTGGTGAGAGGACCACACTTACACACAGTCACTCGCTCCGAAGGGCAGGAGGGTGGAGGAGGCATCGGGGTAGCATCGGTCGCCCTCACACACCCCTGCATGGCTCCCAGCCTGCTCTCGGCCTGGGGGGGGTAGGGGGGGCAACGTGGGGATAGATGGGATGGTGGGGTAGGGGAAAGTGAGAGATCAGACAGGGACATCAGACATCAAGGGAGGAAGGAGGGGGAACAGACCATGAATCTCCCAAAAAGGTCAAAGACAAAGCCAAGGAGGATGGGTGGAGGAGACAGACAATGATGGAGCGGGAGGATCCGATGGAATGGGAATGCACCACCCAACTCTCTACCACCCGTGGCCCCATGAGGAGCCTCTGCCTGCCTGCATCCTGTCATAGTCCCTGCAGGCCCCTGCCCAGGTACCTCAACTGCCCTGTTCCCCACTAACAGGGCCTCTCCTCCAACCCCCCCACCCCGTCTTCCTGGCACACACACCTCACTTCTTGGGTGCACGGGCACCTCCTCCCCTGCAGACCTGCTCTGCTCACCCTGCTGCCGCTGGGAGGGCACATAGCTGACAAGGACAACATCACTGGAGCCTCCAGACTCCAGAGGGATGGGATGCACCCGGAAGTGCTCAAGCATATCGAAAATGGACTGGAACCACAGATGTTGGACCCGGCACTGACCCTCCTCATTCAGTGACAAACGCAGGTGCTGAGGGCAGGATGAGCAAGTAAGGTGGGAGCTCCTGGGACAATGGCTCTTCTAGATCCACCCCAACACTGCCCGACAGAGTTCTCCAGGACCACTCACCTTGGCCTTGCCCTGGAAGTTGAAAGTGAGGACATATTCACCACGTCTTGTCTCACTCTGACGTACCAGGAAGACACCATGGGAGCCAGTGCCTCCTTCCAGCACTAACTGGGCAGCCTTAAGTCGAGAGAGCATGCCATGGAACCAAGGATATCCTGAGAGGGGCTGATCTCCCTCAGCACCCTCTGACTCTCCCTGGAACAGGAATGACCCTGCAGGAGAAAGGGGAAACCAGCTGTTAGAGGTTTCTTCCTAACCTTGTTTTCCCCTTGAGATGCCTCCTCCCACAGCCAGGTCACTAGCTGCTCCTGGGTTTGACCCCTCCAGTTCCAATTCAGGACCACAAACCAAAGACAGATATACATGCACCTAATACCTGTGGCTGCTTCTGGAGTATCCAGGGGAGGGTAGGGGGTTGAGAGGGGATGAACTGTCCCTGCTGGGGGCCCCTCCTCAATGGGAATGCGAGGGGGCAATTCTGGAGGAAGCAGTTCCATTGAGTCAAAGTGGGAGGCAGCAATGGAGGCAGAGCTAGGGGAGAAGGATGCTGACGGCCGGTCGGAAAGGCCACCATAAGCCCCTGAAAGAAAATGGAGGAAGCCCAACTTGAGAACACCATAGGTTCCTCTCCTAGATGCCTGGGCTCCTACCATCTCCCCGTTGGCTATCCATTTGTGTGCCCAACCCCCGCACACCTCTAGAGGACTGACTTACACTGCTTGCACTGCTGAGAGACCATGGTTATTTCGAGGAGGTCCTAGAATCCAAATGTCCCTATGTCTTTTCTGAATCAACAGCTGAAAGATTATTGCAATGGTTGGTGGGGTGAGGGATAGAAGCCCTGAAAAATGTCCACATTAGAAAGGAGCCCTCTACTTAAACTAGGAAAGAAAACTACCGATTTGAAGCACATAAAAACTCTTGTCATGAGGTATATTCCTGTACCGAGCACTCAGAAGGCTGAGGCTGGAGGCTTGCAGGTCAACCTAAAGCACACACAAAAGTTGGGAACACACTTCCGTGACAGAGTGCTTGCCTACCAAGGCCAAAGTCCTCGTTCAGTCATCACTGACAAAAGGGGACAATCCTCCTCTTTCCCATTAACCCCTTAGGCTGAATCAACTCCATTTTTACTTTTACTCCCCGTGAGTTTTTTCCTTTAGTCACATTAGTCTATGTACTTTTCACGCATCTGGTACAGCCGATGTCCAGATGTCAGTGTCCTTGAAGTCACTCTCTTCTCTCACCTCCTCTGTGTAGCATCCTGTCCATTCTATCTCCCTGTTCTCTTCCTCCTGAGTTCCCAAGATGCTCCTGGCTTGGGCTGCTCAGAGGACACTAAGCGGACTCCCCATTTTGGAGACCCATTTTTTATTGGAAATAAGGTCTTACCTATTCAGCTACCGCGAACCCAAGGAAACCAAAGACCCCTTTAAAATATCTGAGTTCTCCATCCACTCCAAAGCCTACCATGCAGCCAGTGATATACTAAGGCCTAACTGAACATCTGCCAAACCTCAGGCCTAGGCCAGCAGACATATCACCATATCGCTTAGAAAACAGGCATGTCAGGAACTAGGTTAGCATAGCCCATCTTTGTCAGAAACCTCAGGAAATCCATTTCCGCCTTGTGGTCTTAGCTATTTGCAATCTGATGTAAGGGCTATGCTAGCTCTAGCAATTCCTATCTATGAGAGCTCTTTTGCTAACTGAATGCAGCTTGTGTACCAGGCACTGTGAAGCTGAAACTCAAAACCAAGGGTCAGGAGAAAAGGGTAAAGTGGAAGCAGAGTCTAGAAGGTGAGTTAGGCCAGAGAGATATGTATCCTTCTGAAGACATGAGTGTTATGTCAGACCAAAAGAAAAAGTGCAAAGGCCACTGACATGCTGAGATGCACGACCAGACTCAAACAGATGTCCACAAAGTACTCTGGGAACCTGCAGAAGAGAACTACTACTTCCAGACAGAGCGGCAGCCTGCAGGCTTATGGAAAAGTCAAAGGGCTGGGTGTAAGAGGTTGGTGGAGCCCATGCACAGCGGTGATAGTAATGGGTCTAAATTGCCAGCGGTGACATAATAGCACATGGTATACCCAGAGACAAGATACAAGCAGTCAGTAGGCTGTCAGTAGAGCAGTTAGGAAGTAAGAGCCTGGCCCAGCGGCTCTCAAAGGCTCTACCTTACCCTGTGACAGGCGGTCGTTACTCTCGCTGGGTCCCAGCAGCAGATCCTGGCTGGGCAGACTCTCTGAATGATTCAGGCAGGGCAACTCCAGGCTGTCTGTGTTATCCTTTGTGAGGAAGGAGGTCCCGGGGGCCAGGGGAAGGGTCATGGGACGGGGGCTGATAGCAGGGCAGGGTCTACAAAGACAGGGAAAGTGATGCTGGGGAGAAAATCACCAGGAAAAAGACACAAGGTTGCTCCCCTCCCCACCTCCAGATCCCCTCAAGCACAAAAGCGAGCTTCTTACCCAGGGCTTAGGCACTCCTGAATGTCAGACACCCAGGCCTTCACATGAAGTGCATCCGTCGTCTCCAGAATGTACTCTGAAGGGCCTTCTACCTACAAAGCCAAGATGGGGGGCTTCAGCCAGGGCAGGGGGTAGGAGGCCTAAAGGTCATATCCCACAGTCGCAGGCACAGACTCAAAGCCTGTCCTGACATGTATTCATCCTGCTGCCACTTGCCTAAATCTATCAAGAGCATTCTCTCAAGCACAAGCACTCTCTAGGGGGAGAGCTTAGACCTACCTTAACCACAAACGTGTTCTCCCTGTCAGGCATCTCTAGGGCCGTGGCTGTGCGGACATCAGTGATAGTAGAACAGGGAATGCTGAGTCGGGGTCGCGATGCCTAGGTGGGAAAGGGAATAAGAATCAGTCTTTTAATGTGACCAAGGCTAGCTGTCCCACCCCTCCGTTCATCCATCTTTCCTGCCTAGGTGAGGTGAAATAGTTAACAGCTGTTTGGTCTCAGATCCACCAAAGGCAACTGACTTGAGAGCCCACAGTTAGCGCTAAATCCAGGACAGCAACACTGAGTACATGGGCTTCCAACACCAGGGTTATCCACAGAGCCACATGACCTCTTTAGCCACTGTCACTTCCAGCCACCCACCCTCCTGTGGGCTCACCTTGGGTGGTACGAAGAACTCCAAGCGACTTCCTCCTCCTCCTTCTCCTTCACTTCGGAGCAGTAGGCGACACTTCTGCCACTGAGGCTGCCCTCCCCCCCCTGAGGTCAGTCCAGCTGCCCCTCCTCCACGACCCACTCCCGCTGGGTCAGGGGCAGCTTCTTCAGCCCCCATGAAACTGAGCAGCTCTTCTCTCTGTACCATTCCTGCTCCGTCTTTCAAGGCTCCCCCTCCGCGACTCAGTCTCAGCCTCTCAAAACGGTGAGTCCATCTCTCCCCAGGGGATGTGCCATCACTAGCCAAACCCCTACCAACTGTCCCAGCACCACCAGAGGAGTTGGAGTTGCTGTTTCCACCTAGGACTGGAGGGCCTGATGTGGTCTCCAGAGGACCAGTTGGGGAGGAAGAGTCAACAGCCCCCCGCCACTGCAGGATGCCTCGTACAGAACCTCTGACTGAGCGACCCACTGAACGGAGGGAAAAGCGTTTCTTGAGTTTTGGCTTTGAGGACGTTGTAGAGGAGGAAGAGACTGAGGAAGGAAGGGGGCCAGCTAGGTCCTCAGAAGATCGAGATGGGCCCAACACAGCCAAGGGCCCACCCACCCTGCAGCTTTCAATGGACAAGTCATGTGGTGGTGCAATCTCCACACCAGGGCTCAGTGGGGCCAAGACAGGTGGGGAGAGTGAGCCCGAGGCCCGGGCCACCTCAGCTTCGAAGTGCTGCAGGAATAGCTCAGCAAAACGGCCAGAAAAGGCAGCTTCTGCTCCCGGCTCTGCATACTGTGGGTGGGAGGCCAGGTAGAGGCGAAAACGGCGGGCGAGATCCAGGGCAGCGGCCCTCGCATGGGACTCACAGAACTCTTGCCAACTTGGGGGAGGGGGTGGTGGTAGCGCTGGCGGAGAAGGGAAGGCCCCATCCTCCGGGGAAGGGGCACCATTCATGATGGGCCCCAGGAGGAGGACAACGGCAGCCTGTGAGGAGGGGCAGCAAAGGAGAAAGTGGCCAGAAGACACGGGGTGAACGGCAACAGCTGTAGAAGGAAAAAAAAAGCATATATATTGAGTCACTGCAGAGGTGAGACTGGGGTGTGACCCGGCCCAAGCCAGGAACTGCCATCCAGATTCCTCAGAGGCAATGGAAGAAGAGAACTAAACTGCTTTGCCCTCGTCAAGATCCACACCCCACATATACTCCAGGGATAAGGGATGCCCAGTCCAATGTCCACCCTGCATCTTTCCTGCTGCCTTTGCTACTACTCCCTCTGCTGTGGAATCCAGGAAAGAGAGGGCCTCGAAGCATCTTACACAGCAGAGGACCCTTACAGATCACCACTGTCCCTTCTCAAGCAAAGCCTTCCCTAACTACCACACACTTTCCAAATGCCACTCCAGTGCATTCCACAAGGTCATTTTACCATTCCCTGGAAAACTCAATAACCTCTTCGGATGAGGAAACAGAGACGTCAAACAAATTCCAGAATTTGGAGTCTACTGTGTTTTCCACTGCATAGGTCTAGTCTCCAGGGGCTGGCTGAACCAGCCTCAACCACAGCTCCTATTGCTCTATTCTCAGGAGGGCAAACGGGGTGCAGGGATTACAGAGCTCAAAGACCTTGCTTCCTAGGCCCAAAGACTGTCTTCGAAGCTGACCCTACAACCCAGCACTTAAGCTGTATGGTGCTTCGGACTGTCTAACGACCAACCTCTGGGTTGCCCCCTTTAGTCTAGGGCTGCCTGGCAGGAGCACTAGAGAAAAAGAGACAGTGTGTTGGTTACAGGCAAGTCTTTACTGACCACATAAGTAAAACATCACAAGGAGCTGGGGCTCAAGGCTTTCTCTCCCTGGGGAATATGCCCTAAAGCCTGTGAGACTTGGTGAAGCTCCCACTCAGCCCACCTGTTAGCTGTGTGCGCCTAGCTTTTGCATGTGTGAAACACAGCTAGTAATCTCTACCTGCTACAGCTGTCAGGAGACATGAAAATGACAAGGTACATGTCTGTGCTCGACACAAAGTAAGCACACAAGACACGACTGTCATCTTCACGATGTCTATGGGGGAGAACAGTATTATATGGGTCCCACTGGCTCTAAGAGAAACTAGAGGGGACAGATTCTGATGGTGTCACAACTCAGTCACCACAAGAAAGTGGCAGAGATACGCATGAAATTTACAACCAATAGCTCTTTGGCGAGTGGTTCTGCCTATGAGAGAAGGCAAGATGACTGCCCAGGACAGCTCAGGAAAGTCTCCCCAAACTACCAGTGTTGTCCGTCTCATCAAACCCACAACCAAGGCTGTAAGTCAAAGACCCTCCTTCCCTTCCTCCTTGGCCTAAGCCCGACACACTCTGATGGCCCCCACCACAGGGACAACTCCAAACCATGGAGAAGCTGCCAGGAGATGCGGGAATCACAGAGCACAGGGGAACCGGGCCAAGAGGTGCAGGCACAGCAGAGACAGTCCCCAGCCAGAGGCTACCTCTGCTCACACAGGCCCACCCAGCCCTCGGCACCACTGGCCGACCCAGCCCCCTTCAGGCCCGCTGACCCTGCGGTTCCTGGACTGGTGACTCAGTTTCTCTTCTGCCAAGAAGGCTCAGTCACAATTTCCCGGTGCACCTGCCTCTTGGCTTAGTTCTGACATTCCAGAAGGGCGGGTGGCGGAGGGTGCAGGCTGCGCTACACGTTTGGACCCTCCAGGCCCCGTGGTCAATCACTTAAATCCGATCCTAATAGCTGGACACCCTCCACATACCCCGAGGCCGGTAACTCCGGGGGACCAACCCTATCTGCTGCTCTCTCCGGAGCCAAGCACCCGTCCAGCTCCGAACCCCCACGCCCACCCCCGCCCAGGTTCCTCAGGCACCAGGGTCGAGTCCCGGAGAGAATAGAGACACTTGAATAGGGGGGTTCCGGTTCCGGTCCCACCTGCATCTCGGTCCCCGCGCTCAGCTCCGGCGGCAGCGGTGGCGGCGGCGGCGGCGACGGCCGCAGCTCCCGCTCCCTGTGCCCCCCGCCTCCGCGACGAGCTCTCAGCACGCGCTTCTGCGCAGGCGCCGGGACGGGTTTCCCGACGCGGAAGGAAGCGACCATAGAGAAGAGCAGAGAGAGGGAGGGCACCTACGTACTCACTTCCGCCATCGTTTTCGGCGCAGAACTTTGAGGAGCTAGCCTATCGCGGGTCTCGCCGATCTCCGTGGTCTCTGCAGTTGTAACTAAAAGGGATCACTGAGACAACTGTGGGAAGGAGTTGGGTCCCGGCCGAGCATCCTCCGAAGCGAATTCAAGGCAAAGGCCAGAAGGCAGCCATAGAGAGGGCACCTGAGCGGAGAGAGTAGCCGCCCAGGAGGGAAATCAGCGAGATGATAAAGCTCTTTGAAGAGCTGGCTGCTGCCTAGAGCGCCTGGCCCTGCACTGAGGGGGACACGGACACCGCCCCCAGGGTGTTGGGCGACCGAAGAATCGGTGACCTTGGGAAGCCTAAAGAGCGGCGGAATTTGAACTTACGACCTTGGCTTTTCAGAGGAAAGGGGCAAGGTGGTCCAGAAGGGCTCCACCTTAGGCAGGACCTGAAGATGGGGCGGCAATAGCGAGGCCAGTTTCGGACTTGCTTGGGGGACATCAGGAGGTACGTGGTCATAGAACTTGAAGATCAAGCGACTCCTCAAGGCTAGTTACAGGGATGAAGACCAGACGGTACAAAACGCTGTTGAAACCTTGCGCACAAATGCTCTCTAGAAATCCAGGCTCGCGTTGATCCAGCTTCACTACAGTTTAAGCAATTGAAAAAGCCAGAGTAAACTGCAGTTGTTGACCGCGGCCAAATGATACCGCTCATCTGTAACTCACCATCTGTGATTGTACTTTTCTCATGCATTTGTCTTCACCCACAGACCGGCTCTTGTCTCTTGGTGGCAAGATAGTTTTTTGTCCGTATTCAAATAAGTCCTGATAGCTTAGTAACTTAGTTTAAGGAGCATCCCTCATTTCTGAGATCTCCGATAAAATTTCCAGAACCAGGCTAGTAAGATGACTCGGTGGATAAAAGTGCTTGTGTTTACTCTGCAAGCCTGATGACCAGAGTTCTGTCCCCAGAACACACTGTAGAAAGAGAAAGGACGCTGGAAAGCTGTCTTCTGATCTCCAACATGCCTTACATGCATGTCGTTACCACCCCCCATATACACATACACACAATAATAAAATTTAAATTTAGCTGGGAAGAGAGCTAAATGATTAAGAGCACTGGCTGCTCTTGCAGAGGACCCAGGTTCAATCCCCAACACCCACATGGTGGTTCATAACTGTAACTCCAGTTCCAGGGAATCTGATGCCCTCTTCCGACCTCCACAGGGATACACAGGCAGGCAAAACACACACAGCTAAAATAAATAATATTAATTAAAAAAAAAAAACTTAAGCCGGGAAGTGGTGGTTCATGCCTTTAATCCTAGCACTTGGATCACCGAGTTCGAGGCCAGCCTGGTCTATAGATCGAGTTTCAGGACAGTCATGGCTACAGAGAAACCCTGTCTTGAAAAAAATAATTAAAAATTTCCAGAGCCAACTAGCTGACTGGATCAAGTGCCATCTTAGAACCCAGAGGCAAATGACCCAGAATGTGGAGATGGATAATTGGCTTGTCTCGCTCACATAATGATTGTTGAATGCTCAGTGGTTAAGAGTACTGACTGCTCTTCCAGATTCAATTCCCAACACCCACATGGCAGCTCACAGCTGTCTGTAACTCAATTCTAGGGGATCCAGCACTCCCATACAAACATATACTGCAGGCAAAACAATGCACTAAAAATAAATTTTAAAAAAAATGTTTATCTAAGGGTGTGACCCCATCCCCATGGAGTTAGAAAATCTTAGAAAGAAAAAACAAGTTCTCACTCTTTTTTTTTTTCCTTTTTTGATTTTGTTTTGTTTTGAGACAGGGTTTCTCTGTGTAGCCCTGGCTTTGCTGGATGAGAACTCACTCCGTAGACCACACTGGCCTTGAACTCACAGAGATCCACCTGCCTCTGCCTCCCCTGCCTGCGTGGCTTTTGTTTTTTAAAGCTTTTTTTTAATTTAGTTATGTATATGTGTGGTTTGCATACATGTACAGTGCCCTCAGAGATCAGGAAAGGACATCAGATGCCCAGGAACTGGAGTTACTCTTGGATTTGAACCACCATGTGGGTTCCAGGAATCAAACCTGGGTCCCCTGAAAGATCAACAAGTACTCTTAACTACTGAGCTTTCTCTCCAGCCCCATGGCTTAGCCAGTCTTAAATCACCCAGGCTGTAACCCAGAGCATCAGCTCACAGACACCATTGTTGAGGTCTTCATTACCAGGATTATAACTCTTACCACTTCAAAGGAAGAGCTAATGAAGGGGTTCCCTTTCCTGTGGTCTGCAGCCCATACCCTCCCTCTCCCTGTAGCTTACCTATCCATCATCAAGAACAGACATGGTTCCAAGAATACAGAAGAGGAAAGGACTGTTGATAAGTTGGGATATGTTTGGATATGTTGTGTCTAAAGTTACTTCTAGCACCCAATCAAATTTCCAAAATGATTAAAATATTCTGATATTGTAGTCACTTGGTCACAGATTTGGTTGGTGTGATCAACAAACTGGTTATTTTGTTTTGCTTTGTTTTATTTTCAAATCATTTGTTTTTATTATTTTATGTGCATTTATGTTTTGTCTGCATGTATGTCAGTATGAGGGTGTTGAATCTCCTGGAGTTGGAGTTACAGACAGTTGTAAGTGGCCATGTGAGTGCTGAGAATTGAACCTTGGTCCTTTGGAAGAGCAGCCAGTGCTCTAAACTTCTGGGCCATCTCTCCAACCCTGAACTGAAGTTTTTGTTTGCTTGTTTGTTTTTGTTGTAATTTGATTTTCCAGATAGGATTTCTCTGTGTAACAGTCCTAGCTGTCCTGGCAGGCCCATCTTTGTGGGTTTGAGGCTAGCCTGGTCTATGTAGTTTCAGGACAGCCAGATCTACATTGGTGAGACCCTGCCTCAGAAGAACAAAAACAAACAAAAACCAGAAACAAAAGAAAATATAGTTATCTGTAGTTAGTGGCTACTGGATAAACACGGGAAGGGTCCTCTGCAAGCAGGAGGAGCTAGCTAGTGGAGCTGGAGTCACAGTCGGAGTTGTGCAAAGCAGCTTGCTGATCAGACATTGGACATGAAAGAGTCTGGGCCCAGGGCCTCTGTAGAACAGGAAGTCACAGAAGAAGAAATGTTTCCCAGGAATATTAGAAATGAGATCTGTGTGATTTGTTCAAAGAGGAAGAGGGGCAAAGGAGCACCCTGCCCCTGCCCAAAAAAAAGAAAAAAAAAAGTGCTACTAAAAGAAACCAGGGAGCCAGGTAAGCATGTGGTACCAGTGAGTGAACAGTTGATTTACATCCCATAAGAGGATATAGGATATAAATTATTCCTCAGGTTTGTCCAGCCATAGAAGAGCTAGGCCTTTTACAGATCAGCCTCCCTGAGCCACTGGCCCAAGGCTGCCTTGGAAGGTGACAATTCCCAGGCCCTTGTGCTAAGGCAGAGGCTCCAGTAACATGAGTGTATCCCTCAAATTCATGAATCATATAAATTGAGCCAGGCAAGATGACTCACACCTGTTATCCTGGCCCTAGGGGAGGCTGATGTAGAAAGAATGAGGTGAGTTTGAGACCAGCGTGGACTTATGGAGTGAGACCCTGTTTTCAAGAAGTGAAGCCAGGCATAGCGGAACACAGCTTTAATCCCAGCATTCTGGGGGCAGAAGAGTCAGGGCTCTGTGAGTTGGAGGCCACCCTGGTCTGCATAGAAATTTCTGGGTCAACTGGAGATGCATAATAGGACTGTCTCAAAACTAACTAAATTGAGCTGTGCAGTGGCGGTACACGCTTTTAATCCCAGCACTCGGGAGGCAGAGGCAGGCGGATCTCTGTGAGTTCAAGGCCAGCTTGGTCTACAAGAGCTAGTTCCAGAACAGGCTCCAAAGCTACAGAAAACCAAAAAAAAAAAAAAAAAAAAAAAACTAAATTGGGAGGCCAAAGAGGTGGCTCAGCAGTTAAGAGCACTGGCTGTTCTTCCAGAGCACCCAGGGTCCATTCCCCAGCAGCGGTATGGCAGCTCACAACGATCTGTAACCCTCACACAGATGTGCATGTAAAACACCAATGCACATAAAATAAAAACAAATTAATCTTTAAAAATACCTAACTTAAAATTACCTGGTTTGAGCAAATCCAGCCCTAGGAGCCAACCCAGTCCTGGGACACTGCAGACCAGAATTGAGCCAACGATCTGACCCAGAGTCTGCGACCTCCACCGGAACCGGAGTAGAAAGGAACCAATTACCTAAGACACAGAGAGAAAAAGCTCCACCAGGAGCAGAAGCCAAGAAGCAATCCCAGTCCCGGGTCACGAGCGAATCAGGACCGACCCAGCGACCAGACCCAGAGACAACGATCTCCACAAGAACAGGTACAAGGGAATAACCGCTGAATGAGTGAGCCAGAGCCACAGACAGCTGAGGGTCTGGACCTGGATCCGGGACCTTCAAGGGAGTAGACCTAAGCCTAGTGGGTCCAGGCAAAATTCTAGGACCTCCCAGGAACTAGGCGAGAGCCAGGACCTCTGCCAGCCGGGGCGCGTGTGAACCTGGGTCCGCTGAGGGAATAGCTAGGAACCAGAGATCACGGAGGCGCCAGGCGCAAGTCTGGGACCTCAGAGAGAGTAGGCCTGAGCCAGGTCCTCTGTAGGTTCAGGCATCGGTTTGGAACATCAAAGGGAATAAGCAGGAACCTGGATCCCCTGCGGGTCCCAGCACGAGTCTGAGACCTCTGAAGAAGTAAGCAGATCCTCTGCGGGTTCGGGCACACCCGAACCTAGAACCTCCCAGGCAGTAGACCAGAGCCAGAAACCTTTCCAGGTCCAACTCCAACCCAGGGACTTCTGCTGGAGGGAATCCAGACTAGGATTTACAGATACAGGTCAAAGGCAGTAACATAAACCAAAGTTGCCCCAAGGCAAGGAACTCCACCTTGGGCAACAAATTCCACAGGAGTGGAATTAAATGAGACTCCTAGGACAGCACAGAGAAAGCTGGAGGAAACAAGCTCCACCGGGAGCAGAAGCCAGGAGCAAATCCAGCCCTGGGAGCCAACTTAGTCCTAGGACACTGCAGACCAAGATTGAGCCAACGACCTGACCCAGAGTCTGCGACCTCCACCAGAACCGGAGTGGGACAGAACCAGTTATCTAAAACACAGAGAGAAAAAGCTCCACCAGGAGCAGAAGCCAAGAAGCAATCCCAGTCCTGGGTCACGAGCGGATCAGGATTGACCCAGCGACCAGACCCAGAGCCAACGATCACCAACAGAACAAGTCTAATTCAAAACCAGAGACTTCTGCAAAAGGAGATCCAGACCAAGATTTACAGAAACACATCAAAGCCAGCAGCCTAGGCCAAAGTAGACCTGAGATAGCAAACTCAAAGGGAGGAGACCAAAGCACAGGAGCACTGAGCTGCCTCCAGGAACAGAAATAACCAACAGGGTAACTAGAACTGTGACACTGACTGTACCACGAGTAAAACTGTCTTAGCTTTGGGTTCACTGGACCTAGAATCCATCCAACAAAATATCAGACAGCCCCAACCACACCCAGTAGAGGAAAAGATGAGTAGAAAAGATCACATGCTACACCACAAGGAGGAACACAATGCCAGTAAAACTAAAGACCATACAAAACTAAGACCTGAACAACCAAATATGGAAGAACCAGAAGAAAATGATCAAAAAAATAACTTCAAGAGAATGTTTGAAATTCTTTTTTTTTTTTGGTTTTTCGAGACAGGGTTTCTCTGTGGCTTTGGAGCTTGTCCTGGAACTAGCTCTTGTAGAC
>JAQHUG010000016.1:7979852-8011032 GCA_028555095.1 Dicrostonyx torquatus | reverse complement strand
TTTGTTAAATAAATTTTCTGTGCCTTTGAGTTGAACTTCTTCTCCTTCTTCTATACCTATTATTCTAAGATTTGGTCTTTTTATGTTGTCCCATATTTCATGGATATTTTGGGTTAAGCTTTTGTTAGATTTAATGTTTTCTTTAACTGATGAGTCTATTTCCTCTATTTTATCTTCAGGCTTGAGATTCTCTCTTCCATTTCTTGTATTCTGTTGTTCATACTTGCAGTTGTGGTTCCTACTCTTTTTCTCATGATTTCTGTTTCTATAATTCCTTCGGCCTGTGTTTTCTTTATTTTTTCTATCTCAGTTTTCAAGTCCTGAATAGTTTCTGTTTTATATTTGAGTTCTTTTTCTTGATTTTCTTTAAGTGATTTGCTGATATATTCCAATTTTTGTTTTGTTTTTTCCTCCATTTCATCTTTAAGAATTTCAAACATTCTCTTGAGGTTATTTTTTAGATAATCTTCTTCTGGTTCATCTATATTTGGTTGTTCAGGTCTTACTTTTGTATGGTCTTTAGGTTTTACTGGTATTGTATTGCTCTTTGTGGTGTAGCATGTGATCTTACCTTTTCTACTCATCTTTTTCTCTAATACGTGTGGTTTGGGCTGTCTGAGAATCTGTTGAATAATCTTCTAGGTGCCAGTGAACCCAAAGCTAAGATGGTTTTCCTCGTGGTACAGTCAGTGTCACAGTTCTAGTTACCCCGTTGGTTATTCCTGTTCCTGGAGGTAGCTCAGTGCTCCTGTGCTTTGGTCTCCTCCCTTGGAGTTTGCTGTCTCAGGCCTACTTTGGCCTAGGCTGCTGGCTTTGATGTGTTTCTATAAATCTTGGTTTGCATCTTCTCTTGTGGAAGTCCCTGGCTGGAGTTAGACCTGTTTTGGTAGTGATCTGGTTGCTGGTTTAATCCTGATCTGCTCATGTCCCGGGACTGGGTTAGCTCCTGGCTTCTGCTCCTTGTGGAGCTTGTTCTCTCTGTGTCTTAGGTAACTGTTTCAGTCCCATTCTGGTTCAGGTGGAGGTCGCAGGCTCTGAGTCAGGTTGTTGGCTCAATCCTGGTCTGCCAGTGGCTCCCAGAGCTGAATTTGCTCCTGCCTTCTGCTCCCGATGAAGCTTGTTTCCTCCGGCTCTTTCTGTCCTAGGAGTCTCAGTCAACTCCACTCCTGTGGAATTTGTTTCCCAAGGTGGATTTCCTTGCCTCAGGGCAACTTTGGTTTAGGTTACCAGCTTTGACCTGTATCTGTAAATCCTAGTCTGGATTCCTTCCTGCAGAAGTCCCTGGGTTGGAGTTGGACCTGAATAGGTTTCTGGCTCTGGTCTACTGCCTGGGAGGTTCTAGGCTCAGGTGCACTTGAACCCGCAGAGGACCTGCTTACTTCCTCAGAGATCTCAGATTTGTGCTGGGACCTGCAGGGGTTCCAGGTTCCTGCCTATTCCCTTTGATATCCCAGACCAATGCCTGAACCCACAGAAGACTTGGCTCAGGCCTACTCTCTCTGAGGTCCCAGACTCACGCCTGGCCATGCCGAGATCTCTGGTTCCTACCTATTTCCCTCAGAGGACCCAGGTTCACTCATACCCAGGTTGACAGAGGTCCTGGCTCTGGCCTAGTTCCTGGGAGGTCCTAGACTCTCACCCAGACCCACTGGGATATTGGCTTAGATCTACTCCCTTGAAGGTCCTGGATTCATGTCCGGACCCTCAGCAGTCTCTGGCTCTGGCTCACTCGCTCAGCATTTACTCCCTTGTACCTTTCTTTATTCTATACATCTTTCTTTCCTTCTTACTTTGTGGTTGGAAGACTAGCCCCTGGCATCTTTGTCTCCTTCTCCTTTTCCTGCTCCTCCCCCTTACGTGAGCCTAAATTTCTCCAATTTATTCTCAAGCCCTGCCTATCCTTTCTGCTGTCTAGTTATTTGTCATTCAGCTCTTTATTAGACCAACCAGGTATTTTAGGCAGGCAGAGGAATACAACTTTACTAAGTTAAACAAATGTGCTGGGCGGTGGTGGCACACGCCTTTAATCCCGGCACTCAGGAGGCAGAGGCAAGTGGATCTCTGTAAGTTCAAGGCCAACCTGGTCTACAAGATCTAGTTCCAGGACAGGCTCCAAAGCTACAGAGAAACCCTGCCTCAAAAAACCAAAAAAAAAAAAAAATTGAGCAAATGCCAACATAAATGAATGCAACACGTTTGCATCATTAAACAATAACACAGAATAAGTGAACATAGCACGCCTTAAACACAATATTCCACAGTCCCCCTTTTTACTAAATAAAAATGAAAGGTTTTATCTTTAATATAGTAGAACTATATACAACAAAAGCAGTTATCAAGCAAGAATTACATTTAGAATATTCAGTCTTTATGTATTTAGCAAATGCGAAGAAAATACTCCATTATTTATCTTATCTTTGTGACTCTTTATGGTTAATTTACTTTCTATCATAACTAAGAAAAACTATAGATCTATTTAATCTTGTAGACCAGGCTGGTCTCGAACTCACAGAGATCCGCCTGCCTCTGCCTCCCGAGTGCTGGGATTAAAAGCGTGCACCACCACCGCCCGGCTTCTATTTAGTCTTTAACTCCATAAAAGATCCCAGAAGGATGTAATATTATCTAACAAAAGAGACATCTAGCCAGGCACCTCTCTTACTTCTTTTTTTTTAAAAAAAAATATTTATTATGTATACAATATTCTGTCTGAGTGTATGTCTGCAGGCCAGAAGAGGGCACCAGATGTCATTACAGATGGTTGTGAGCCACCATGTGGTTGCCAGGAATTGAACTCAGGACCTTTGGAAGAGCAGGCAGTGCTCTTAACCTCTGAGCCATCTCTCCAGCCCCCCCCCCTTACTTCTTAAGCCTATGCAGTTTTGAATACACTTATTTGGAGGGTTTTGATTGTTTGTTTTTATTGTTTTTTTTTTCTGTCTGAACCTGCTTTACCTCTATCTTTTTTGACCACATGAGCCTTTTTTTTTTTAAAGATTTATTTATTAATTATGTTGTGAGCCACCATGTGGTTGCTGGGAATTGAACTCAGGACCTCTGGAAAAACAGTCAGTGCTCTTAACCTCTGAGCCATCTCTCAGCACCCCCACATGAGCCTTTAAACTGCTAAGTGGCACAGCTAGGACCTCCTCCTCAGCTTTGGCAGCTGGCTCCACCCACTTCTTAGGTCTTTGAGAGCCACACCTAAAGCTCACGGGCCCAGACAGAAGTAGATGACCAAGAACTGCATTCAACCCCCCTCCCTGCCCCCCAGCCCTGGGATGCCAGGGCCCTGTACTGTGGCAGGTGTTTTCACTTTCCTATTTCTATTTAGCAGAAACCAGCTGTGTTCTACTGTATGGCAGAGTTTCTTAATGGAGCTGAATCTTTTTGTTTGTTTTGGTTTTTTTTCCCCCAGCTTTCTCAGGCCTTATGCGGAAATCCAGGCCTCACATTGGAATATCAAAATGCAGTTGGAATTTTTTTTTGTCTTTGGGGCCTCACCATCCAGTTCCCAAATAAATACTCAGAGACTTTTTCTTACTTATGAATGCCCATCTTAGCTTGTCTTGTTTCTAGCCAGCTCTGCTAACTTAAATTAGCCTATTTCCCTTTAATTATGTTTTGCCTCTGGGCTTTTACCGTTTTTATTTTATATATCTTTCTTTCTTACTCTGTGGCTGGTTGTGTGGCTGTGTGGCTGACTTTTGCCTTTTCTCACTCCTCCATTCTTTCTTTCTCCCCTAGATTTCTCCTCCTATTTATTCTCTCTGCATGACAGCCCCTCCTATCCTTTCTGATGCCTAGCTGTTGGACATTCAGCTCTTTATTAGACCAATCAGGTGTTTTAGGCAGGCAAAGTATCACGGCTTTACAGAGTTAAATAAATGTAACATAAAAGAATGCAACACGTCTTTGCATCATTAAACAAATATTCCACAGCATAAACAAATGTAACATATTTCAAACTAATAGACCAGGCTTGCCTTGAATTTAGAAATTCTTTTTTTAAAAAAAAAACTTTATTTAACTTTATTTCATGCACATTGCTATACCAATGTCAGATTCTCTGGAACTGAAGTTACAAACAGCTGTGAGCTGCCATGTGGGTTCTGGGAATTGAACCCAGGTCCTTTGGAGGAGTAATCAGTGCTCTTAACCACTGAGCCATCTCGCCAGCCCCTGAGATTAGAAATTCTATTGCCTCTGCTTCCCAAGTGCCAGTATTAAAGGCATGCACCATCACCGACCAGCTCACACAAATCTTTTAAAAATACATTTGTTTGTTCATCTATTTATTTACATATGTATGTTTATATGTGTTTATTTCCATATGTATGTATGTATTTGTGCACATCTTGGTGCACATGCGAAACTCAGAAGACAGTTGTGGGAGTTGGTTCTCTCCATCCAATCATGTGGGCTCCAGTAATTCAACTCAGGGTTTTAGGCTTGCTAGAATCACCTTTACTCAGTAGTCACTTCACCAGACCCTTACCTTCCTATTGACTTTTTTGAGACAGAATTTCATGCATCCCAGCCTAGTCTCAAACCCGCTGTGTAACAGAGGGTGGCATTAAACTTTCAGTCTTCCAGTTCCTGCCCATCAAGTACTGGCATTGGCCCATCAAGCTGCTCTAAGTCTATAACAAAATCAATGCAAATCTACAAGTCTATAGTGCTATCTAATATTAAAGCTGCAGAAGTGAGACTCAGGCAATATGAGACATCGACAAACCAGACTGCGTTTTGTGTGCTCTATCATTGGACCTTTTTTTGAGGCAGGGTCTCATGTATCCTAAAGTGTCTTTGAATTTATGAGGTAGAGTATGGATCTTCTGGGTTTTTTTTTTTTTTTTGGTTTTTGTTTTGTTTTCGAGACTGGGTTTCTCTCTAGCTTTGGAGCCTGTCCTGGAACTAGCTCTTTAGACCAGGCTGGCCTCGAACTCACAGAGATCTGCCTGCCTCTGCCTCCCAAGTGCTGGGATTAAAGGCGTGCGCCACCATTGCCCGGCGAGGATGGATCTTCTGATGGATCACCTTGCTTCCACCTCCTGAGTGCCCCACCATACTGGGTTATGCCCTGCTGGGAATCAAACCCAAGACTTATTGTATAAGCTCTTCAACTGAGTCACATTCCTAGCCTCTCTGCTTGCTTTTAGAGACAGTTCTGAAACCCAGGCTAGCTCAAACTAGTCATGGTCCAGCCTCCTGAGTGCTAGGATCTTAGGTGTGCATTACCACACTTGACTTTTGTCCTTTCTGTCAGAGTCTCTCCTGTCCAACCACTGGGTGTGCAGTTTAGCCCACAGGCCAGTTAGATGGAGAAGCTCTCAGCAGGATATGGAGGACCGGATCCACACATCCATCAAAGGATTAACCTGCTCATCTGATCGGGGCCCTGGAGACCTCTGGAAACACTGTCAGAGACAGAACCCATGCTCCACTATACTGTATAATAAACTCCATCTGTATTCTATATTACACTTGCGTGTCTCTTTGGAAAATTTTTAAAGATTTATGTGTATGGCCGGGCGATGGTGGCACATACCTTCAATCCCAGCACTTGGGAGGCAGAGGCAGGTGGATCTTTGTGAGTTCGAGGTCAGCCTGGTCTACAAAGCTAATTCCAGGATCCTTAGCTACTGAGAAATCTGTCTCGAAAAACCAATAAAAATAAATAAATAAATTGAAAAATATTTATGTGTATGAGTGTTTGCCTACATGTGTGGAAGTGTACATGCCTGGAATCCACAGAGGTCAGAAGAGGGTGCCAAGATCCACTGGAACTGGAGTTACAGATATTTGTGAACTGCTGTGTGGTTGCTGGGAACTAAACCCAGGTCCTCTGCAAGGGTAGCCAGTGCACTTAACTGAGTCATCGCTCCAGTCCCTCTTCTGGATACTTCAGATAAAAAGATCACAAAAACTGAGGGGAGTCTTGTGCAAGATCCTAGTAACACTTTAACTTACTGTTCTTTATTTTTGCCTTTTCAGTCTGTGCTCAGGCCTTAGAACTTCCAGTCTCAGTGTGTTAAGTGCTGGGATCGTTAAGTGTGTGCCTGTATCTAGCCGTTTGATTTTTTTTTTTTTGAGGAGGTGTGATATAGCTTCCTTGTTTGTGCCTAGACTTTCAATCATTATCTCTCTAGGGATTTAATTAGAGAATCTACAGCATTTGGAACAAATTCTGTCAATCGAGCTTTTATAGGGCAAATTTCAGAAAGGAGGTCAAGAGTTGAGTAGCTTCTATTATCACCTCGGGAGAGACGAGGAAGCTGTGAGAAAACACGGATATGAAAGTTCAAAGTCATTACTGCCCTTACACTTTTAGCCAACAGGCATTTACCGGGTATCCGCTATGTGCTCCGCCGTGGAGACTAAAGATTCAGGTTGTCAGAAGTTTTCAAAGCTGGTCTTCATCCTCGGTATTACATGAACAAAATAAGACGGGTGGCGCTATCACCCAGAAAATTTTTCCGGGCGTGGCGGTACACACCCTTAACCCCAGCACTGAGACAGACGGATCTCTCTAGAGTCAGAAGGCCAGCCTGATCTACATGGCAAATTCCAGGCCAGCCAAAGATATGTAGTGAGTTAGACCCTGTCTCAGAAGAAAGAAGGGGAGAAGGAAGGGAGAGAGATACAGAGAGAGAGAGAGAAAAAACAGGATTCCTGCAAGAGACATGAGGACTGGAACTCTCCGGACCTCATCCATCCCTAACTTTTTACTTCTCACAGGCTGGGAAATCTTCCCTATGGATCGAACCCAGCCTTAAGCAAAAGCCTGTCGCCCAGGAAACTACAACGCCCATAAGCCTTCGAGGGCGCTGGTGCATTGTGGGATGCTAAGCACTTTCCTCCTAAAAACGGCCCCTCAGGCTGAATTGTAGAAATTGTGTCCTTCCCCGCGAGACAAAATACTCCTCTTCCGCCTCATACCCGGATATCAGTGGCCATGGCCATAAAAACTGGCGGCTAGAGGCTCCCAAACTCGCTCTCCCGACCCTCATTTCCGCCGGAAGTGATCTGTAGTCGCAAGTGCCCGTCCTTCCCTGCACGCGCGGGTTCCCGGTGCCTAATTCTCTGCCCCGGTCGCCGTGTAGTCCCACAATGGCGGCCGCCACCCTTTTACGAGCGACGCCCCGCTTCAGCGGTGAGAGGTCGGGTTGGGCGTAGGCAGCCTGGAGACATGAGGGGCATCGAGGTACTGGGTTCGGATCCACTCCCTTGACTACCCCAAGCTCCTTTCCTCGTAGGTCTCTGTGCCAGCCCGACCCCATTGCTGCAAGGTCGGCTGCGGCCGCTGAAGGCCCGGGCATCGCTCTTCTTGTGTCGCGGTCTTGCCGTGGAGGCCAAGAAGACCTACGTGCGCGACAAGCCCCATGTGAATGTGGGTACCATCGGCCATGTGGACCACGGCAAGACCACCCTGACCGCAGCCATCACGAAAATTGAGTTTGGGTTGGGTTTGGTTGGGGGCGTCCGGCAATGCCCTGTCAG
Organism: Dicrostonyx torquatus; assembly: GCA_028555095.1. Lineage (NCBI taxonomy): Eukaryota > Metazoa > Chordata > Mammalia > Rodentia > Cricetidae > Dicrostonyx > Dicrostonyx torquatus. The sequence goes on along the minus strand of JAQHUG010000016.1, from coordinate 8,003,529 downwards.
CTGGAAGGGCCAGAGCCGGGGAGTACAGTGTCTGTAGTCTGTTGTTTAGCCTGGCGCCAAAACCCTTCAGATTGGAAGATGCAGGAGACAGGTTGCCCTGTGCAAAAAGAGCTCTGTGAGGCACAATCTGAAACAGTCTGAATGGCATTCTGTGTGGAGTGGTTTGAAAAGAGACGCTGTCAGTGGAGAAGTTAAGCGTCTGTGACAAGGACAGACCCCTTGGACAATTCTTTTTTTCGTACCCTCCCCCCCCCTTGCCAAGTTATCTTCTAGAAGAATTGGAGATTAGAGAGCTTTATCCAGATTGTTCGTGTATGAGGGATTCAGGCGTGTGCCCGGAACCTCGTCTGCAGCTCTGAACCCGAGTTGAGAGGTGTGTTCTCTTCCTCCGGCAGTTCTAGCCGAGGGAGGTGGAGCTAAGTTCAAGAAGTACGAGGAGATAGACAATGCCCCTGAGGAGCGAGCTCGGGGTATCACCATCAATGCAGCTCATGTGGAGTATAGCACTGCTGCCCGCCACTATGCCCACACAGACTGCCCCGGTCATGCAGATTATGTTAAGGTGAGGGTTGCTGGGGACAATCAGAACCTGCTTCACAGGTCAGTGGAGGTTTGAGGGGAGGAGGTTATGTTTTGTTTTGGTTTTGGTTTTTCGAGACAGGGTTTCTCTGTGGCTTTGGAGCCTGTCTTGGAACTAGCTCTTGTAGACCAGGCTGGTCTTGAACTCACAGAGATCCGCCTGCCTCTGCCTCCCAAGTGCTGGGATTAAAGGCGTGTGCCACCACCGCCCGGCTAGGGGGGGAGGTTATAAGATAGTGGCGGTGTTTGGATACAAGAACAAGGATTTGTGGCCGTGGCTGTGGGTGGTGAGGACATGGCAGAGAGATGGGGATCTTCACAGCTACCTAGTTAGGTGATTCATAGTTGAAGAGGTCCTTGAACTAAGCTGACTTTCTTCCACTTCCACCCAGAATATGATCACGGGCACTGCCCCTCTGGATGGCTGCATCCTGGTGGTGGCAGCTAATGATGGCCCCATGCCCCAGACCCGAGAGCACTTACTCCTAGCTAAACAGGTATGAGGGTCTGGAAGGAACGGAATGGAAGTTAAGTAAGAAGTTGGGTAACGGAGGATACCATCTCCGCCTCTTTCTCACTTGCAGATTGGAGTGGAGCATGTTGTAGTATATGTGAATAAGGCAGATGCTGTCCAGGACTCGGAGATGGTGGAGCTAGTCGAGCTGGAGATCCGGGAGCTTCTCACTGAGTTTGGCTATAAAGGAGAGGAGGCCCCCGTCATCATAGGTTCTGCGCTCTGTGCCCTGGAGGTAAAAACAGGGGCTGCTGCTCTTAGAGGATGGGGCAGAGCTTCCTTCCCTCTGTGCCCGGAGACTAGCATTCTGGGGGAGGAGCAGTAATTTCAGGGCCCTGTCGTCTCTCTCCAACAGCAACGTGATCCTGAGCTAGGAGTGAAATCAGTGCAGAAGCTGCTGGATGCGGTGGACACTTACATCCCAGTTCCTACCCGGGACCTGGAGAAGCCATTTCTGCTCCCTGTAGAGTCAGTTTATTCTATTCCTGGTGAGGCCTATGCTCACTTAGACCCCTCCCTATTGGAACCATGTAACCTGAGATCTCTGGTGACCTGTCCTGTTCCTTTGCAGGCCGGGGTACGGTGGTAACAGGTACACTAGAACGTGGCATTTTAAAGAAGGGAGATGAGTGTGAACTGCTGGGACATAATAAGAACATTCGCACTGTGGTGACAGGTATAAGAAGGAAAACTTCAGACGCTGGGACAGTCTCTGAATCACCCTTTCCTGTTGTAGGTCTTGTACCTGCCTTCTGCCTCAGACCACCTTCCTGCCTGTCTTTCTAGGCATTGAGATGTTCCACAAGAGTCTGGAGAGGGCTGAGGCAGGGGATAACCTGGGTGCTCTGGTCCGAGGCCTAAAGCGGGAGGATTTGAGGCGTGGCTTGGTCATGGTCAAGCCAGGCTCCATCCAACCCCACCAGAAGGTGGAGGCCCAGGTGAGGGCTCCAGGTGGTAGTTTGATAGGGTCGGGCCAAGTCCCTTGACTAGAAGCAGCCAGGGCATTCTACCCTTTCTCCTTTCCTCTAGGTTTACGTCCTCAGCAAGGAAGAGGGTGGCCGCCACAAACCATTCGTATCTCATTTCATGCCTGTCATGTTCTCCCTGACTTGGGACATGGCCTGTCGTGTTATCTTGCCTCCAGGGAAGGTATGATGGGGCTAGTGGATATAAAAGTAAAACCTGGCAGTGAGTGGTGGTGTATGCCTTTAATCCCAGCACTTGAAGATAAAACAAGGATTAAATAGCTAGGTGGTGGTTGTGTACGCCTTGTCTCAAAAGCAGAGTTCTAAAGATAATGACACACACGTTAGTCCTTTCTTCAGGCTTCAGATTAAGTTGAAATTTACCAACACCAGAGAAACATGCCATAGAAAAGGTTGTTTGGTGGTTCTTCCTGTTGTATTTTGTGAAACACGGAGAGCTCAGAAAACTCCTGTTGACTAAAACTGCGTAATACCAAATTCCTGATCATGGTCCTTTACATGTGTCCAGCAACTGGGAGGCAAGGATGAAGCTGTTCCCAGATAGGCTCTTGCACCTGTTATATTTTCCCATGACTTGATCGACTATCAGAAGTTATACAATGAAGGTACTCTGCTGACTGCCCTTTCCTTCTCTATTAGGAACTTGCCATGCCTGGAGAGGACTTGAAGCTCAACCTAGTCTTGCGACAGCCCATGATCTTAGAGAAAGGCCAGCGTTTCACTTTGAGGGATGGCAACAAGACCATTGGCACTGGCATTGTCACTGACATACCAGCCATGACTGAAGAGGACAAGAACATCAAGTGGAGCTGAGTCTGGACTTGTGCATAGGTTGTTGACCTTAGAGCTGCCTTGGCCAGCGTTCCCTCCTATGGACACATGCTGCACCCAAGCATGTACAGCTATGAACATTTCTCCCATTCACAAGGAGTGGCCTGCCAGGAGAGGTAGGCAAATAAACTGTTCTGTGAATACCAACCTGTGTCTTGTACTTTCTGTGTAAGTTGGTGTGGAGGAGCACCAGAGTGTGGAGTGCCCCAGAGCTGTTTGGGTTTGTCGAGCACAAAGTCCATTCTGGCATACAAGCCAGACAAGCTGACTCTAAACCAGCATCAGTGCTGTAACAGCTTGAGAAAAAGAACCTAATTCAGTGGACTTTCTTCTGTAGACTTTCAGCAAAATACAACTGTGTTATTCTCCTAGACTGGGAAGGATTGGGAAGTCTGATTATCACTTAGTGGTATTGGCTCAATTTCTGGTACCCTATGTATTATGCAAAATGAAGAGGAAAACTGACAAAAAATAAAAGACTATATAACTGAGGTTGTCTCAGAAGCCCAGAAACACTGAAGATAAATTAGGGTGGTTTCTTAGCTGTCAGTACCATCCATGGCAGTTCCCCATGAAAAACTTTCTTGTGAAGTGTTAAAGGTCAGTCAGTAGCTAACAGCACCCTCCAGTTCTGTGCATCGCTTTCCAGCTTCCCCTTGTGTATTCCTGTACCATCTGTCCTGAGGGTACTCTTGCTTGGAATATCAACCTTCCCTATTTACATCCCTTTCACTCACCCAATATGCAGCCATACCCAGATTCTGGGGGGCTTTTCCTGCCTTTCCCACAGCAAACATCTACCACTAAGTAGTATCCCCATCTTTAGTCCTGGGAGAATAGTCTAGTCTGCTAAAGAAGCCAAGCTTAAGTGATAGAATTCTAAATTTGGGGTTAGTTTTGTCTGGTCTACAGAGCAGAATTCAGGAACAGAGACCCTGACTCAACAAAGAAAGAACACCTCTGGTGGGGCTGGAGGTAGCTTAGTGGTTAAGGGCACTTGTTGCTTTTACAGAGGACCTAGGTTCTAGGTGAAGCTGATTAATTAAAACCTGATTTGTTTACTACAGGCAGGTTAAGTTAGTTTAAAATTTTTTTATTTGTTTTTTTTAAATTTTTTATGTAATAAAAAGTAAAAGTCCTTGAGGCATCTGTCTGTCGGTCTCTCACACAGGACACTCAAGTTAATGGGGGGGGGTAAGAACAGGGGGCCCAAGTCTGAGGTTATAAATAATAGAAAATAAAAGATCTTCCGTCTCCAGCGGGGGGGGGGGGGGGGGGGGGGGAGGGGGGGGGGGGGGGGGGGGGGGGGGGGGGGGGGGGGGGGGGGGGGCGGGGAATAGATGAGAGGATGGGAGGACAAGACTGGGTGGAACCCGGCAGGGGCAGAGCAGGAACCTCCCCCACCCCCGCTGGACCCCAGCCCTGCCCACTTCAAGGACCCCTCCCATTCAAGGTGCTTGGCAGGAATTCCCCAGCTCCCCAAGGGAAAGGGGTTGGGGGCGGGGCTAGGACTGGTCCGAGCTGCTGGGGGGGGGAAGAGACATAGATCACTCTTCCCTCCACTCATGGAGGTCTCAGGTCGCGGCCAGGACAATCTTCAGTTCCCCGGGGGGTGGAAGGGGAGCTGCTGGGAGGGATGAGATTGAACTGGTTGGAGGGGAAAGAGAGAGAGCAGGAGCATTAGAACCCGAGCAGCTAGCTGTCCCTCTGTCAATGCGTCCAGGGGATGTGGGGGGTATGGGGAGGAGCGGCCTCCTCCAGGAGTCTCAGGGGGCTGTCAGAAGCACAGGTCAAACGCTGTTTCCCAGTAGGCCAGAAAGCCCTTAATCAGTTGCCCAGCTCAGCCCCCCATGCCCCAGTCTGGCCCTGTCTGCTGCGCTGACCTTACCTCGGCTAAGTCAGGAGACAGTCGGGGTCACTGAGAGCTGGGGAGGCAGTGGGGAGGGGGGCTGCTGGATCACAACTGAGCGAGGACGGAGGGAAGCAAAGGACAGAGCCAGGAGCAAGCCCCTGGCGGCGGCGACTGTGGCTTCTGCCCACCCTACATACTTCACAGACAGGTGTGGGTCGGCGGGCGCCCTCTGGGACAGCCCTGCCTCCAAGACCCCTCAATCCCCACCCAGAACCCGTGCATCCTGCCCCACCTGCAGCCCCTCAGCTCTTCCATGCCAAATTCCCCCAGCTAACGAGAACTCACGAATCCTGTCATCGGCTCCTCCTGGAAATCCAGGCGCCTGGCCAGGCTGCTCACCTTGGGGGTGTCCGATGTAGGGGTAGGGTGAGGGTGTGGAAGCTGAGAGTGCAGGCACCCCACTCGGGGGCACCGCGCCTTGGGGGGGCCCCCCATGGCCCTGGGGGGGGTGCAGCAGCATCACCTGGGGCGGGTGGGGTGCCCCGGGGTGTGGGGGCGGGGCTGCTGTGACTCCAGTTTGGACATGGGCCTGTAGAGAGAATTAGCTTTAGTGCCCAGTATGACAACACACTTGTATACACTTGTATAATGGTACAAGCACTGAAATGGGACTACCCTTACAGCATATCCCCTGGTGTCCTACCTGGGTAACATGGGCCATGTTGGTGAAGCCGTGGGGCAGCTGCTGGTGGGGATGGATGGCATACACAGCAGCTGGCTGGGGAAAGCTGCTCTGAGGGGACTGGGCAGAAGGTCCCGGTGGTAGAGAAGGAGGTGTGCCTGTTAGGGCCCCTGGATGGTATAGATTCTGCTGTGGCTGTCCACTGCCCAGGTGTGGGGCCTGCCCTGCCTGGTGCTGCCAGAGTAGAAGTGAAGTATGAGTGTCACCCATTCTGCTAAGCAGGAAAACTACCTGCTCACTTTTTTCTCTGCTGAAGAATGACCCAGCTCTATCAAGTTAGCCCTCTTCCAGTCACCCATTCCTGGCCCAACCACTCAGACCTCCCAACCCCTCCTGGCACCTGAACAGGACTGGGGGCCGCATGCTGGGATTGTGGCTGGCTCCCAGTAGGTGTGGTAGCCGGCTGTGGCTGATGACCATGGAGCTGCGTGGCATGGTGTGGATAGGACTGGTGAACAGTGGCTGCAAAAGGAAGGAAGACCAGTGCTGAGCACATCAAACAGACAGAGGCACACAGCCCAGTTAAAGAGTGGGCACCAGAACTCACCATAGAGGGCTTGGGGGGTAGGCTGCTCTGCAGAGGGGTACTGAGGAGTGGAGGATGACACAATGGCCTGGGGGTGGCTTCCAGATGTCAACATTCGTGGGTTACTTTGAAGCATAGGGGCAAACACCGGCTGGAGGAAAAAACAAAAAGTGATAAGCAGAGCATCCTGGAGAGGAATCTCCGGTCAGGGTCCATGTGTAAAGTACTGCCTGAACCCTCAATAGTCATCTTAAAGATCCCAACAACCTTAATTCAGAGAGAAAAAAACAAAAGCAAGAATTCAATGCTTTGTTATCGTCTGGACATTGCCACCCCCACAGCTGGTCATAACACTGCTCCCCTCACTCAGATTGGATTTCAGAGGTGAACTCTGTACCTGTGAAGGGTAGTGTGCCATGGGCTGCATCATGGCAGGCTGGCCTGGGAACTGCTGTGGGTTGTAGGGTATGTAGGAGGAATAAGGTGTGGCAGCCACTAGGGGCGGGCCAGCAGCAGCAGCAGCAGCCTGCATCATCGGAGGGGCTGAGGCTGGCTGGTGTTGGTCTGAGCGCTGGGGGGGAAGTGAGCCTATGGGTGGAGGGTAAACAATGTAAAACTCAAGCTTCAATGTCTAGACACTAGACAGCCCCAACCATCCTTCCCAACAAGCCTGCTCACCTTTTGCACCCCGGTACTTGCCCTGCTGCCCAGGCACCGAATTGGAAACAGGATATGGATACATCTGAGGTGCCTAAGGATAGGTAAGAACTGGGGCTCAAAAGGTTGTTCAACATTGAGCTGGACTTTCAGCATTTTCCTTGGCTCACCTAGTCGCTCTCCTACCTGCACAGCTGGTCCCATGTGGATCTGAGGTATATATGAGATGTACTGGGGACTGTAGAGCCCACTCTGGCCTGCTGTCAGCACCGGTATGGAAGGTGTTGAGTGAGTACGGGGCCCTGGGGAAGTTGGAGTACTGGTAGATTTGTTCTGTAAGAAAGAACATTTCTTTTTTTATATTTATTTATTATGTATACAATATTCTGTCTGTGTGTATGCTTGCAGGCCAGAAGAGGGCACCAGACCCCATTACAGATGGTTGTGAGCCACCATGTGGTTGCTGGGAATTGAACTCAGGACCTTTGGAAGAGCAGGCAATGCTCTTAACCCGGGAGGTTAACCTCTCCAGCCCGAGGACATTTTATTTCAATAAATTTCATTCCAGCCTTTTAAAATTAACAGTTAGGACCCATGGAATGCGGTGTACCAAATCTCATACTTTATAGCAAAATGGGCATTCTTAAATTCAGAGAATAGGCAAAGAGCCCTAAATGGTTGCCTGAAATCCAGATGCCCTATGAGTTATCAGTTAAAGCCAAATCAGTTGATTTGGTGAAGCTCATAGTTCTAACCGTGACACCAATACTTGTCATGGCAAATAGTAAGAACCAAAGCAACCTGTCAGAATCAATCAGGAGGCCTCATCATTCAACCCTGGAGATGTGACTGTTTTTCCAAAACCAGTCTAACTTCTACTCTCTAGACTGCAGCAGTACCTCCTCCTCACAGTAGAGGACAGTCTACTATCCTGACTAAAGTGCTCTCCTACACTGTTCTACTGTGCCTCACTCAAGGATACCCAAGCCTATATGCAAGTCCCAGCTCACCACAGACAACAGAGGCTTTGTTGGATTGAACTCCTTGGCATTGGGGTTCAAAGTAGACTTCTTTACTTGTCTGTAAGAGAACATAAAGCTACCTCTTAAGTCATGCCCTTCACCAGCGCATAAGCACCAAAGATGCTCACCATCTACCATCACCACTTACTCAGTAACAGGGCCCTCCTCTTTGTCATCTCCCTTGATGAGGCCCACTGGGGGACTGCCAGTTTGGCTGGGGCAAGACGGTGGGAGCTGATCTGGCCCCTCGGTACCCCCTACTGCTGCCAGGGGTGGTTTGTCTTCCTTATCCAATATGGATTCTGTCTTGGAAGAGACTGGGGATCCCATGGGATCTGATGTCAATAGGCCATCCACCTCCTTCTCCTTTCCTTTGGCCTCTTCTTTTAAGATCCGGGAAGGAAATGGATCCAGGCCGGTCTCAGGAGAGCTACTAGGTTGAAGCTGGGAGGAGAAATAATCAGTATATCACACTGTCCACTCCAGACCCCAGGCTTTACCCTCTACATTCACTCTTGCTGGATCTCATCTTTTCCCATCTACTCGGCCTTTGCACAGCCCACATCCTGTTTCTATCCTATTTCCTTTGCAAGTCTCACCTTAAATTGGGCCCCAAACTTCCTCAGTTCTTCCAACTGAAATCGTTTCTGTTCATTCTGAAGCCCAGGGACTATGAGAAAACAGTGAAATAAGGAGAAAATACACTTTTTTTTTTCCCTGAAAGATTACATAGATTAATAGCCAGAATGAGAAGTCAAAGAATGAGTTCTTGAGAATTAAAGGATAAATAAAACCCAAGGGCAGATGGGCACTGCTTTTGAATACCAACAAATTTCCAAAGGCAAACATTCCCCCAAAGTAAATGGGATCACCCAGAGTAAAATCACCCTCACCTTTCCCAGCTATCCGGGCCAGCTCTTGGGCCTCCAAAGTTCTACTGGGCTCCTTTGTTGGGAGTTCTTTAACTGAGGAAAGACAGACGCCTTAAGATCCTGCGATCCAGTTACACTCTACAGCTTTCAAGCATCTACCTGGTTCTTACCATCTGTGGGGGCCAGGGAGATTTTGGGAGACGCTGGGGAAATAGAGCCTGCTCCAGGATCCACAACTGATGTCACAGGGATGGAGGCAGCGGACACTACTGCTGAACCAATGGGAGGCTCAGGACAGGAAGCTGAGACTGGGGCGGGGGCAGCAGACTTGGGAGACCGTGGAGGGTACATCCGGCCCACTGGAAGAAAAGGGAGAGCTACACAATGGTTACTGCTGACCAGGAAGTAAACATAAGGGAAAAACCCAAAGAAAGTCTATAAGCTTTTTACATTCAGGGTCATAATTTCCCATGTAAGACCAGGGGTAGGTTAAGTAATATAAGCAAGAAAATGCTAGCATCAGGTAGCACAAAAGACTGGAGATGCTGCAGTTTCCCCTGCTCTAAATGTTGCTAACAAAACCGAAGTTTCAACAAAACTAGTGACAACTAGCTAAAGCCCATGGACCAACAAGTTAGAACTGAAGGAAACCAAGTTCTTCCCCAAAACTATTATAGACTCCCTGACAACAAGCATCAACAAACTGCCTCCCGGCATTTTAACAACTCAACTCATTTACCTACCCCCAACCCCCATGTAAAAACCTCTACCCATGCCTGCCGCCATCCCCAATGAAGCTCTCTACCTGCAGGTGCTGGAGGAACAGAAGCTTCTCCAGAAGGCCTATTGTTGGGCGAAGATAAAGTCTTGGCACCTCTCAAAGGGCGCTGTGCCTTGGGGGACATGCGGGAAGGGCCTGTTTTGTGATGTGAAGAAAAAAAAAATTGCTATTTATTACATGAACACAGACACATCATCCTGCCAACTACTTAAGATCCAATTAATCACCCTTCCTACCTTCTTTCCACTCTTTCTGCCACACCATAACCTACCTCCATTGATACCACGAGCCTCAGACCCAGGGCCAGGGCTGCTATTGTCAAGATGGTGAGGGCCACGAGGTGGCAAAGAGCTAAGGCCAGGTCGCCCTCCTCGAGAGCCGCTGCATCGAACTCCTCCCCGGGGACCTTCCCGAACTCGTTGAGGCAGAGGGATATACTTCCCTTCCCTGCGGAAAAGCTCAAGTAAGGGAAGGAGGCCCCCAAATCAACCACTTTAACAATACAGAGCCTATGTCAATCCTTGCACCTGACATGTTTTCACTATCACACTTCATCTGTCAGAGTCCAATGTAGCTATGAATTTAGGACCTTATGCCTCAACCCTGACCAAATGGCCAGGAGCTTCATAATTTTACTGTTCTTCTCCTATCATAAAGTCCAAGGAGACCCTTTTATAAGATGCTGCGTATATGAAATTTCAGTTTTGTGACAGAAGAAACAGCACACACAAATACATTAATGAAAAGACACTTCATACAAAAAAAAAAATTTGTTTCTTTTTTTGAAAATAGGGTTTCTCTGTGTAGCCCTGCTGTGTTAGAACTAGCTCTGCAAACCAGGCTGGCCTTGAACTCAGATCCACCTGTCTCCCAAGTGCTGGGATTAATGGCGTGTGCCTAACTGACCTCCTGGCTCCAAAAAAAATTTTTTTTTTTTGGTTTTTCGAGACAGGGTTTCCCTGTGGCTTTGGAGCCTGTCCTGGAACTAGCTCTTGTAGACCAGGCTGGTCTCGAACTCACAGAGATCTGCCTGCCTCTGCCTCCTGAGTGCTGGGATTAAAGGGGTGCGCCACCACCGCCCGGCTTCCAAAAAACTTTTAAACATCTACAAGTCTCTTGCTTCAAATTACCAAATTTCTAGGCCTTCAGTCTAAACCTCAAAACTGGGAGCCACTAGGTATTAACCATACTCAGTAAGGTGGTGAAGGTTAATAACAATGTACAAAAGATCTTCCTAGCTCCCCCAGGAGTTACCTGGACACCAAGCTGGGGCTCTCCCGCCCAGACCCCTGCCGCTGAACTGCGCTGTGCTTCTCCTCCTCTGTTCGCCCATCATCATTTTCCATGGCAATCCGTAGGCGGTACTGGGGACTTGACTCAATCTCTCGAGCTAACTGGGCTGCACGCAGCTCCCGCTGTCGAAACTCTTCTGAGTTGTCCTTTTCCAAGGGAACTCTAAATATACACCCAAAAAGATCATCGTCCCAGTGCAAGAAAACAATGTAAGGACAACACTGCTTTAACTCCATGACCAGTCAAGTTCATGGCATTCAATCTATTATTCTGGTTTTTCCCTTTTGTAATGTTATGGGCTGAACCCAGCACCTTGCTCATGACTGACAAGTGCTCCACCGGTGAATTTAACCTGCAGTCCAGTCAGTATATATTCAATAGATAGCTACCAAGTGCTAGGCAAAGCACCACAATACATTCTCAATCTGATACTTTGGGGACTCAGATTAGGTTAGGCTGGCGGCCAGCAAGCAAATCCTACCCCGACCCCGCTTTTGCTTTCCCAGAAATAAGATTACAAGGTTAACCACCACACTTGCTCTTTTATAGAGCTGCTGAGGACACAACTCAGGTCCTTAAACTTGTACAGCAGTACTTTACAGCTGAGTTACATTCCCAGATCAGCAATTACTTCTACCCACTAGAAAAGCAGTTCAGCAGGCAAACCATGAGGGAGGACTACTTATAAATCAAAAAACACATACCATACAAAATCTGTTCCATTCTGAGGTCTGCCTTACTGAACAGCAAATCCTGCACTGCAAACACCCAAAAACCACTACCCTCAAACTTCCAAAACACTTACGTGTAAGAAGATAGACTGCTATCATAGGTGGTCTTTACACCATAGTTCTCTTCGTTAAATTTGAACATCTCATTGGGATCCCATCCATTGGACTAAGGAGAGAACAGGAACAATGTTTAAAACCCACGAAAGAAAACTGACATGCTATTCTTTTCCAACTCCTGTACAAGCCGGGCGGTGAAGGCGCACGCCTTAAATCCCAGCACTGGGGAGGCAGGGGGAGGTGGATCTCTTCGAGTTCGAGGCCAGCAGGTCTACAAGAGCTAGTTCCAGGACAAGCTCCAAAGCTACAGAGAAACCCTGTCTCGAGGAAGAAAAACAAAAACTTTCTGTACAAATTGAACAAACCAACATATGTTCATTAAGATTTTTTTCAAATTTTATTTTATTTTTTTTTTTGAGACAGTTACATTTTCTTTAATGTGTTATGTTCTACTTGTGTAAATGGAGTCAGATTGCCTGGAACTAGAGTTACAGATGTTTGTGAGCCAACATGGGGGCGCTGGAAATTTAAATTTAACCTCAGACCTCTGGAAGAGCATTCAATGCTTTTACCTAATGAGTCATCTCCAGCCCGACAAAATTTGGTTTTGAGAAAGGGTCTCACGTGGCCCAACTGCAAGGAGACTAAGGACTGCCTTGAGCCCTCGGTCCTCTTGCTTCTACACTCTAAACTCTGGAATCAAAAATGCTATCATGGCTCTGAGTTTTCTTTCTTTTATTTTAAAGAAACAAAACAAAAAATTAATTTACATTGTGGGTCTGTTCTGGTGGCATAGCAGGCATAAGGATGTCTAAGGACAATTTGCAGAAATCTGTTCCACCACTTGGCTTTGTGGAAAGCACCTTTATCTGCTGAGCAACCTCGCCAGTCTCATTTATGAAACTTTAATTGAAGTAGTTGTTTTTGTGAAGAAATACAAATCTATACAGCAGTCATCTTATTTCATTTCTTTTTCTTTAAAGACAAGCTTTTTGTTATATACTCCAAGTTGGCCTGGAACTCACAGTTCTCCTTTCTCAATTTCCTAAGGCTGGATTATGGGCATGAATTACCATGCCCAGATTATACTACCACCTCTGCCCCCAAGATAGGGTTTCTTTGTAGCTTTGGAACCTGTCCTGGAACTCGCTCTACAGATCAGACTGGCCTTGAACTCAGAGATCCACCTGCCTCTGTCTCTCAAGCACTGGGATTAAAGGTGTGTGCCATCACCACACCACTATACTTTCTACAACAAAGAAAAATTAATGCCATGAAGAAATGTTACCAGTTGTTAATGCAGAGGATGAGAAAACTGACCCTTTTACCACCTTTCTTTCCAATAACCAACAGTTGGTTCCAAGAACAGACTTTAAAAAAAAAAAAAAAGACCCCTACCACACACATACAGCAAAAAGAATGACCTAACTACATCAACCCACATTCACCACATTCAGCCTGTCCTGTTCTTGGGGAGACCGTACCATATCAGATTCCAGATCGTAGTCATCGCTGTTGCTGTCACCGCCCTCCCAACGTTGTAGCACCTTCTCTTTGTGTTCTCCATTCACCTTAGAGTTCATGGCAATGGCTGAGTCAGTGAACTTGTCTGTGTGGCAGAGAAGAGCAAAAGAGTCAGGTCATACATCATTCTCCTCAACCTCATTTCCTGACTCTGTGTAGTTTTAATTAACAAAAGAAGTTTTTAAGAAACGTCAGATTTAGATTTTATGTTTCTGTTTGGCAACAGGTAGAAATATTAAAACACAACAGATCTATCTAAATAGGGTGGTAAATGCCAGTAATCCCAGCATTCAGGAGGCAGCGACAATTTGATGTCTAAGGGTTGAAAAGGGCTACATAGAAAGACCCTACAACCCCCCCCGAAAACCAAAAAAAATATTCAAACCACAAACCTAATTCAAAAGCAAAAGTTGGAAACTAAACAAAGGAATAGGAGTAACTACACCACCAGTCATAATTCACTAGACTCTATTAGACATCTACATATACTTTTCAACAAGAACCATTCCATAACCTCTATCAAAAAAGATGCCAGAAGACGTAATCATCATGTTCTCCTGTGAACTTCTACCCAGGGAGACACAACAGCCTAGCACAATACCTTTTGTAGCATAATTGAAGTCAACATTTCGGAAGTGGACAAGCAGAACATCACTTGGTTTAAACACCATGGTGTCCACAATGTCTTCCCGCCGAGGCCCACCTGCTGGTTCTGATGCTTTCCGGTGTACTGCGTCTACTGCCAGTTCGAACTACAAAAGCCCCGTTCCCAACATTCCAGGATCAGTATCAAAGAGGGGGAAAAATACTATTTCTTCTTATTCTTTCTAATCTTTCAACACCAAATTCTCATGCTGCCCTGCCTTTCTCAAAATTGTCTGGTGTCACCCAGTACACACCCTCAAGTTCATTCTTCTACTTAGTTTCGGAAATAAGCTATTTTGCCAGGAAGTGGTGTCGCACGCCTTTAATCCTGCCACTCGGGAGGCAGAGGCAGGTGGATCTCTGTGAGTTCGAGACCAGCCTGGTCTACAAGACCTAGTTCCAGGACAGGCTCCAAAGCTACAGAGAAACCCTGTCTCGAAAACCAAAAAAGAAAGAAATAAGCTAATTTGAGTACACTGACCTTTGAGCTCAGAGTCTTGAATATGCCCTCATAAGTGGTGCCATTTTTCACCTTTACGTCACAAGTAGAACCCTAAGAGGGTGGAAGATTAAGTCATTGCAGGAAACTGAAACAGCACATTCCTCCAACACCCAATTTAAAGCTTTCACTTACCACCACAGCCGTCAGGAAATGCAGCATCCTGGAATTATTGTAAACACCTTCAAACACCTGTCACACAAGGGAAAAATAAGAAGCAGCAGGTAAATATTTTCTTCCCTGAATGTACCATATATTTGAATTCTGTGTGTCTCTACAGGAGGAAAAAAAGGCACTCACAGGTGACTGTGGGGGTCCCTTTCCGGTGCTCTGTCCCCTGTAAGAGGGAAAAAAAAAAAACTAGTTTTACAGCGATCCTTAGAACGTACCATGTCAACTTGCTGATTTAGGCTACCAAGAAATTAACTAGTTCTCACATCCAAGAGTAATGTAGGTGTTAACTGTCAAAACATTTTCTCCAAATGCCATTTAAAAAAATGGCCAACAAAAATTCAATAAACAATGGCTGTCAAACGCAATACAACCTTCTGACTCTCTCCAAGAGGCCACCACACTTCATGCTTCCAATAAACCACTGCTATCATATTAAGCAAACCAACAGCCCAATTCAAAAGCTCGGCAGCCCAGATGCAGCACTACTTAGCTCAGTCACATACCTCCCAAAAGAAAAAAGCATTTTCAGCAGCCTTAGGTTACAAATCTCAGAAGGGTTATACTCTCTACACCCCACCTTTCGCCCTCATTCAGCCTGTTACCCACTCTGGAGGGATCCCCAATCGCCAGGTAACAGTGGTAACAGTGCTCCTCGACGGCTGATGTAACCGGCGGTTGAGGAGGGCGAGGAGGGGGCCGTTGGCTGGGCTGGGGGACCGCGCAGCCGCAAAAGCCATCCACCGGGATGCCTCGCCCGGTCTGCGCCTGCGCACTAAAGCCCACAGCCCTCTACTACCCCCTCCCGAACAGAAGCCACTGCGCCTGCGTCCAGCGCCACTCTCTATCGCATTGACACACCGAAAAACCGAGGGCACCCACTCCTCACTCACCGACACCAGACACCTTTAACCTCATGCAACCCCTCCCTCCCCGCCTCTGCTTTACGTGTTACCGGGACAAGCCAATGCCCGGGTCATAAGACAGCATCCGCGCGCACGTACGAGAAGGGGGCGCGCGCGCGCAGGAGCTTCCCAGGCTGCAGTCTTCCCAGTCGCCGCTGCTTCCGCGCCCCCGCCCACTCCGTTCCCTTCTTACTGGCTACACCGGGAAGAGGAGGGAGCAATCCGCTCCCAAGTCCCTCCCTCCCCATTGGTCAAACTGTGGGCCGCGCGCCCCCCCTCTATTGGCTATAGCCGGGGACCCCTTCATGCAGCTTACTCCCCATTGGCTGAAGCCGGGGACCGCGAGATCCTTCGTGGTAATGGAGCTGGGGACCCCATCACCTCCTCAACCCCCCCAACACCCTTTTCCGACCGAGCTGGCGGGACGCGCCCCGCCTCCCCTCAGGGCCCAGACCCCAGGCGGTGACTAGGCCCCGAGAGCCGAGCACCGCCCCTAGGCTCCCGGAGACCGCCCGGGGAGGTTTCCCTCCGACCTGTTGGCGCCTGGGGCTACCCCCACCTTCGTGGGGTTCTGGGCCCCAGGTGGCCCTCAACGGCGCCGAGCTCGGGCGCGCCTCGGCCCAAACCGAGCCGCCGCCGCCTCTGAGCGCTCCCCCGCCAGGAAGTCCAGTCCTCACCTGACGCTGCCAATAGCCACTGCCCCTGGCTGCTGTGGCGGCGGTGCCGCCAAGATGCTTTCGGCTCCGCGGCGAAGCCCGCTCCCGGCAGCGGCTGCAGGCCCCAGGCAGGGGGAGACGGCCGCGGGAGGCCCCGGGGGAGCCGTGGTTGCGGGCAGCGGCCCCGGGAGGCCGCCGTTAGGAGGGCTGGTCCCGCCGGGAGGCCGACGGGCCACGGCCTGTTGCGTGGGGGGCGGCTGCTGGGGCTGGGAGGTCTGTTGTGGCGGCTGAGGCTTCAACATGATGGCAGCGTCCGGAAGAGAAATTAGAGGGAAGGGAAAGAGGGCCAGGGACTGGGCCCCCGCTGGAGCGCGGGAAGCGAGAAAGATCGCAAAGCAGGGGACCCGCCGTTGGCGGGCGGGGGGGAGCCCCGCGGTGTCAGGGGTGGATCGAGAAGACCGCGGCGCGAGGAAGCGCCGCGAGGCGGAAGGGGAGGGGGGGGATCTCGCGGGCCGGTGGAAAGCGAGAGGGCGCGAGCCGGCCTGAAGCGCGTGCGCGCCGCTGTGGGAGGAGAGAGGGAGGAGCGCGGGCGGAAGCTCCGGCGGGGGAGGGGTGCGGAGGGGAACGACGCCGGGCAGTTAGTTCTGGAAAGGAGCGTAGGTTCGGCTGTGTGGCTCTGGACGGTCCAGCCCTTGCAGCGGAAAAGCATCCGCGCAGGCGCTCAGAGCATCACTAAGGCTCTGAGTCCCGAGCCACCTTAAATGCTGGCGGCCGCCGTTGCTTCACAACGGGAGCGGGAGGGGCCAGAGCTGTGAAGGGGAAGCGCCGGCCAGGCCGCCCCTCCCACGCCGCCAGCGGAACGTCAGAAAGTCTCCGCGGTGGTGTGAGGTGTCACGTCGTAGCGTGAGGTTCTTCCGCCACTTGGGGCCCGGTAGGCGGAGCCTCAAGTGCCAAAAAATCCCTAGGATAGGGAAAAATCTAGTACAGGTGACTTTAGGCAGGTGGGATTTATTTCTTTTTTTAAAGTACGGATACGCATTAAAATGATTCGTGTGAGCGTGTTTGCGTCTTAACAAACCTCCCCAATTCTAAATTAAATTTTAGTAATTGTTCTTTCCGGGATAAGGAACCCCTGAAGAGTAGCAGTACAGGCCATCTGAAGGCCAGACTTCCTAAGAGTGTATTAACAAAAGCCAGCCCATGCTACATAGCCAGACACCGTCAGGAAATTGTGGTACACTGCTTGTCTATGAAAGAAGCCTTCATTCAAAATTAAAGCAGCTGTGCTGGCTCACAGCTTTAATCCCAGCTCTAGGAAGACAAGGTAGGAGGATCAGAAGTTTGAAGCCAGCCTGGATTATATAGTAAATTCCAGGTCACCTGGGAGACTCTTTCAAAAGGAAGAAAAGTTGGACATCGTTCCATGCATTGGCCACAAGGCGGACTGAACCACTCAAAGCTCAAGCTAGTGAAAGATTTACATGATTTGACCACAGCTAAATGAGAACTTGTTTAAAAAAAAAAAAAAACCAACAAACAAAAATCCATCTGGGCAGTAGTTGCACGTGGCTTTAATCTCAGCACTTGAGGCAGAAGCAGGAGGATTTCTGCTCCCGAGTGATGGGATGTGCGCCTTTTTTTTTTTTTTTTTTTGGTTTTTCGAGACAGGGTTTCTCTAGCTTTTGGAGCCTGTCCTGGAACTAGCTCTTGTAGACCAGGCTGGTCTCGAACTCACAGAGATCCGCCTGCCTCTGCCTCCCTAGTGCTGGGGTTAAAGGCGTGCGCCACCACCGCCCGGTGGGATATGTGTCTTTATCTCAGCACTCAGGAGGCAGATTTCTGAAAGCTCCAGGCCAATCGGGGATACATAGTGAGATTCTGTCTCAAAAACTAACAAAAAGGGGTAGTGGGGGAGCAGGAGGGCCGGGAACAAGGGGAGTAAATGTAAATTTTTCTTTTAACAATAATAAAAAAAAAGTTAAAAAAAAACTAACAAAAAGTAAACTAGAAATTTCCCAACTTGTAGGGAAGATTTTGTATGTCAAATAATATATGTCTGCAAATAATTATACACGTCTGCAACCTACAGTGAGTGCCTTCTGGATTGGGTGAGCCCCAAAATCTGTTGCTTTCCTTCATCGGGTAGAGTGGAACTCTGTAACCTTATACTGTTCCCAAACATCTTTGCACCCAAACTGACACTGAGAGCTGCCTCAGCCCTCCTGGAAAAACGTAGTACCGCCCTGGTTTGCCCTTTGCGACCAGCTTGGTGGGTATAAGCTCCCTTCCTGAGCACATCCTCCACCTCTTCAAAGAAGGCTCTGGCCGGGCGGTGGTGGCGGTGGTGGCGGTGGCGGCGGTGGCGCACGCCTTTAATCCCAGCACTTGGAAGGCAGAGGCAGGCGGATCTCTGTGAGTTCGAGACCAGCCTGGTCTACAAGAGCTAGTTCCAGCGCAGGCTCCAAAGCCACAGAGAAACCCTGTCTCGAAAAACAAAAACAAAAAAAAAAAAAAAGAAGGCTCTGGCTCTCTTATTTCTCTCTCAGTAGACACCCAGGCTCAGTCTCCATAGTTGCTGCCCATGAGACTCAGTGTCGAAAGAAGCAGCACATGACTTCTTAATTTGGCTTTTACTGTATGTCTCCCTCCCTTCCTATTTGTGGATGGATCTCACTGTGTGACCCAGGCCAGCATGTACTCTTGATCCTCCTGCCTCAGCTTCCAAAGTGCTGGGATTGCAGTCACATGCCACAGTTCAGGGCTCTGGTGTTGACACCTTACGAATCCCTGTTTCCACTGTTACCATCTGTTTCCACTGAGACTTCAGGCTCTAGGGAGTCATAGCAGCTTTCCCTGGTTCATCAAGTATTGATTGCCACTCTACACCGGAACCTGGTGCTCCTCAGCCTCCTGCCTGCTTCATCCTCTCTCCACCCCTTCATCCACAGATTCCTGAAATAGGAATTGACCAGGGAACCGAGATCAAATAAAGAGATCAAATGCAAGAGTTTAAACACCTTTAATCCCAGCACTTGGGAGCCTGAGCAGGAAGCTCTACAGATCTGATCTACAGAGTGAATTCCAAGACAGTCAAGTCTATACAGAGAAACACAGTCTCAGAAAAATTAAAAAAAAAAAGAATTCATTTAAAAATTGCAAAAAGGAATGTAAAAGCAAAACAGTTCTGGAGTTTCTTAAAAATTTTAAAAATGAGCCAGGTGCTGGTAGCGCACACCTTTAATGCCAGCACTCGGGAGGCAGAGGCAGGTGGATTTCTGTGAGTTCGAGACCAGCCTGGTCTATAAGAGCTAGTTCCTTAGACAACAATGAGGACACTAAGAGAGACTTACATAGACCTAATATACATGGGAAAGTATAAAAAGACAAGATCTCCTGAGTAAATTGGGAGCATAGGGACATTGGGGGAGGGTTGAAGGGGAGAGGGGAGAGGCAGGAAGGGGAGCAGAAAAAATGTAGGGCTCAATAAATATCAATAAAAATTAAAAAAAAGAGCTAGTTCCAGGACAGGCTCCAAAGCTACAGAGAAACTCTGTCTCGAAAAAGCAAAAAAAATTCCTTCACAATGCCTACTTATAGTCTCAGCCTGCTAAGAGATATCAATAGAAAATTCACAGAGAAAGTTAAATAGCCTCACCCTGTGCCAATATTTTCTACAATAGCTGTTGGAAATGATACCTAAACATATTTCCTGAATCTATAGTTTACATGGATAGCATTTTACTATCTGATTCAAATGTAAATACCTTAGAAAGAATGTTTGATAATGTGGGATCCCCTTCTGTATGCTGTGAATATAATTTGTGAATAAAAAAAAGAAAAAAAACAAATTAAAATGATTTATTTTGTTTTATATTCATTGGTGTTTTGCCTGCATGTATGTTTATGTGATCCTCTGGGTCTTAAAGTGACAGACAGTCGTGAGCTGCCATGTAGGTGCTGGGAATTGAAACCAGCTCCTCTGGAAGAGCAGTCAGTGCTCTTAACCACTGAGCCATTTCTCCAGCCCTCATTCCAGAAACTTTTAATCTATAAGCCATACAGTATCTAGATGCAGACTCAATACTAGGTAATCTGGTTTTGCACACCTGTCATCTCAGACTATGGAGACAGGAAGATTGAAAATTCAAAGCTAGCCTGGGCTACAGAATGAGATCTTGTCTATGAATGAACAAGGGCTAGGGAGATAGTTGAGTGGTACAGCATTCACCACCATAGTAAGACTGGGTTTTCTTGTTACCACTGCAGATGATTGATTGGTAGATCATAGACAAAACAGATAAGAAGTTTTACACGTAAAAATCAAGTTTGCATTGCAAGAAAAGTAACTTGGCTTCAAACATTTCTGACCTTTCCATCCGTATCTTTTATAGAATAGTTTATTATGTGTATGGGTGTTTAGCCTGCATGTATACTTGTGTGTCGTGTGTGTGCCTGATGTGCCAGAAGAGGGCATCAGATCCCCTGAAACCGGAGTTACAGATGGCCTTGAGCAGCCAGTGGTGTGAGAGTCAAACAGGGCTCTCTAGAAAAGCAAGTGCTCTCAACCACTGAGTCCTCTCTCCAGCCCTCTCATTCATGTCTTGACTGGCCAGAGCATGAATATTCCCTGCCGAGTCATTCAGTGAAAAATAGCCATGTAATCTCAGACCATTCTCCCAGACTTAGTGTAAAACCTTCCATAAAAACCCTGTAAAGTTTGAAGAGCCCACATTTAATCTATAAGAAAAAAACAACAACCTTATTTTGGCCAGGCAGTGGTACACGCCTTTAATCCCAGCACTTGGGAGGCCAGAGGCAGGTGGATCTCTGTGAATTCAAGGCCAGCCTGGTCTACAGAGTGAGTTCCTGGGCTACTCAGAAAAACCCTGTTTTGATTTTTTTTTTTTTCTGCATGCCTTAAATCCAAACACTTGGAAGGCCAAGGCAGGTGAATCTCTGTGAGTTTCAGGCCAGCCTAGTCTAAGTGGCAAGATCTAGGCCAGTCAGGGCTACAGTGTGCAACTTCCTCTCAAAAGAGGAAAAAAGATAGTTTTTTACTGCGTTTTGCTTATTTACTTGTGTATGGAGGATGGGCACACCATGGCATTTCAGTGGAGGTCAGAGGACAGTTTGCAGGAGTTGGTTCTTTCATTCCACCTTCTGGATCCTGGGGCTAGAATCCAGGTCAGTTTTGGTGGCAAGATGACCTGCTGTGTCATCTCACTGGTCTCTGCAATCCCTCCTGAGTGAACTCTCTCATAAAAGTCCTGACAAGCACCCTGGAAACACTGGATAGGACTCCCTCACCCCACCCCTCCCCAGCACCTTCCCAACACCACTACAGGGTTTTTCTGTAGCTTTGGAGCCTGTCCTGGAACTTGCTATGTAGACCAGGCTGGTCTCGAACTCAGAGTGATCTGCCTGCCTCTGCCTCCAGAGTGCTGGAATTAAAGACATATGCCACCACCACCCGGCGCCTGGCCTAATTTCTTTAAAAATGAGAAAGAAACCTGCAGTAGTGAGTGCTCATTAGAGTGTCCAGGATGGTAGTCCCCTGGTTCTTCGTCCCTCTGAGCACTTTATATCCACTGCCAAGCTGAGTGTGGGAGATGGAAGAAGTGGGAGTTAGGTTCTTAAAGCCTCAGGAGCAGGCAGCTCCCCATCTGGAAGCCCTGGCTTACTCCCAGGAGGAAGGCCTTCCCATGCCTGCCACACAGCATTTCTCAAACATCTGACTTTTTATTATTTTTCATTTTTATTTGTTGATCTTTTCTGCTTTCAGGATTAGGGTCACACTGTGTAGCTCCAGAATGTACTGGAGCTCAGTTCTGCTGTCTCGGCCTCCCAAGGACTAGAATCACAGGCCATTTATCTTCCAGCCCCCAGAACTCCCTCTATATTTTTTAAATATTTAACTAAACCCAGTGCATCTCCTGGGAAGAATTCTACTATTGTGCTGTTTTCCTAGCTCTTTGTTGTTTGAGGTAGGAATTTGCTGTATAACCAGGGTGACCTTGAACTCTCCAACCTCCACCTTCTTTCTCCTAAGTACTGGGATTGTAGGGGAGCACTACCATGCACAACTCAGTCTCTAGGTAATTGTTTTTATGTGTATGTGTTCATGTGTGTGCAGATACGCATGTGTGCACATGTATGTACAGATACATATGTGTGGATGTGTGTAAATGCACATGTGTAATTGGAGAGGTTAGAGGACAACTTGGGGATCCTGAAGATCCTGTGTTTTTTCTTGAGACAGGGTCTCTCACTGGATTGGAACCCCTGTAGCTCAGGCTGGCCTCAAATTCCCTATGTAACCAAGGATAACCTTGAGCTCCTGATCCTCTTGCCTCCATCCCCCAAGTGCTGAGGTTACAGGCATGGGTCACCACTCCTGGCCTTCTTGTGTGAGCTATAGGACAACCACACAGTGTATAGTGGCCAGGTCAGAGTACTCTGCATAGCCATTACCTCAGATGTTCATCATTTGTTTTCGTTGAGAACACTCAAATATCCTCTATTAATTATTTAGCAATACCCCATTAATTGTTGCTGAGCAAAGTTGTACTGGTATGTATTAAAAGGTAATGCCCCTCCTGTGCAGCCATGTGCACTGTCTCAACCCATGCTTTCCCCAGGCTCTGACAACTCTGCCATCAGCTCTGATTAGAAGCTTCTCCACAGGGAGAGGATGCGATCTTTCTGTGCCCAACGTACAGTTGTCTCTATTTCATTTTTTCTAATCTCTTTCCTGCTTTCTAGCAGGTTTTCAAGTGTGTGCATGTGTGCAAATGTGCACATGTACATGTGCAGAAGTATAGGTACACAGCTTGATACAGCATGCATGTGAGATCAAAGAGTGCTGGGTGTCAGCCTTCACCTTCCACCTTGCTTGAGATAGGGTGTTTGTTTCCCACACGCACACAGAATGCTGGCTATGAACTTGCAGAGGTTCTTCTGTATCTATCTCCCACATTGCTGCAGGAGCACTGGGGTTACAGACTCACAATACCATATCCAGCTTTCCCGTGGGCTCCAGGGGTTCAAACTCAGGTCCTCATACTTGCACAGCAATCACCTTTACCACTGAGCCGTCTCTCCAGTCCTATCTTTATTTGTTAACCCTTCTGTTTTTCAGAACTAGTTCTTATTTTGAGCAGTGATATAATGTTGAAATTCATTCACTTGTTTGTTAACCAGTGTTAACTAATATATCCAATAAACTGTAGGAAGCAGAGGAAGCCCTGAGTGAATGTGTGCTGTTGATACTGATGTAGACATGGCTATTTCAATGACCCTAGAGCCTCAGCTCCATGAGAAAATGGCAAAGCCATCCCCAAGTGAGGCACAGAGAAATGGTAAAGCCTCCTCTGGTCTGTGTGCAGATGGTGATAGTGTGGCAGAAAGTGTCCACCACAGCTTTCTTCCCCAACAGATATGTACAGCCTGAGGACTGCTCCCCTACAGAACCTGGCTTCTCTGTTAACCTGTGTATAATATACAAACTAAGCACCCTGGGTGTTGCAGTTTCTCCATCAGAGAGCTCAGACCACCCGAACCCAGTTTCTTGTACATGTCATTTCTTCATTTGCTTATTATCTCCAGCTAGGTCAGCTCTCTAAGACTATACAAGCTAGGAATACATAAATTATATTGACTGAGACCATTGGTATCTTCCATCATTGCCAAATGATCCCGTCTAAGAAGATGCAGTTATCGTTCATACAAAAGTTTTTACGGGGCCGGAGAGATGGCTCAGAGGTTAAGAGCACTGACTGCTCTTCCAGAGGTCCTGAGTTCAATTCCCAGCAACCACATGGTGGCTCACAACCAT
>JAQHUG010000016.1:7961694-7973509 GCA_028555095.1 Dicrostonyx torquatus | reverse complement strand
TCAACACCTAAGGGTTATTTTGTCCCTATTCAATAGAACATTTACAAAGACACAGGGAAATGATGGAAAGTTCCCAACATTTGTGTGTGGATGACTGTCACGTCTCCAGGAGAGAGGTGTGTAATACTGAGAGGCTTCAGAAATGCCTTTAGAGCTGAGAGGCCTCAGAAATGCGTTTAGGGCTGAGAGGACTGAGAAATGTATTTAGAGTCTTTCATATTGATTATTTGGGAATTTCACATCATTCACCCATCTTACGTCCCTTTCCTTCCATGCCCCTCCCCGTGTTTCCTCCTAAGAAGAAAGATATAAAAAGAAGAAAAAAAAAGGAAAAAATTTAAAAAAAAAAGTCCAATTTCTGGGGCTGGAGAGATGGCTCAGAGGTTGAGAGCACTGGCTGCTCTTCCAGAGGTCATGAGTTCAATTCCCGGTAATCACATGGTGGTTCACAACCATCTGTAAGGAGATCTGGTACCCTCTTCTGGCATGCGGGCATAGATGCAGGCACAACACTTTATACATAATAAATAAACCTAAAAAAGATCCAATATCTGTTGTTCATATATTCACTGGGGCATAGTTAAACTCCTAGTGATCAGCCCCATGAAGAACACTGAGTCCTTTCCACTTGCACTCCTGTCGGAAGCCATCAACTGTGGAGAGCTACTCCAGCATCCTATCACAATTTTACTCTGAGATCTGCCTACCTCTGTCTCTCCAGTGCTGAGATTAAGGATGTGCACCACCACGGCCTGGTAAATATACACATCTTAAGTTATGCAAATGAAAACTTAGGTCAGATGCAAACTTAGGAAGTTAGCTTTGAAATACAAAATATATATACTTTCTATTTAGGAATGTCATGAGTTTAGGAGTAATAGGTCTTAATATTAAAATTAACTGTATGAGTGTTTTGCCTGCATGTATATCTCTGTACCAAGTGTGTCCATGGGTCCCAGATAGGTCAGAAAGGGCATCATATACCCTAGAACTGGAGTTGCAGATGGTTGTAATTGCCATGTGGGTGCTGGGAACAGAACCCAGGTTCTCTGCGAGAACTCTATTTCACTTGAGCCATCTCTCCAGCCCCTTAAACCTTTAAAAACAAAGTTAAACATAAAACGCAAGAAGACCGGACTGACTACATACCACGTGACAACTGTTGGCCACCGAATTGTTACGTGCTAACAGCATGAATTTGCTTTAAATCCTTGGCATAAATTATGGAGTTTGGATGAAAGCGGCCGGCACGGGGACTGGAGTTTTAGCGTCTCGCTGAAGCGGAGCAACAGGAGGAGCCGGCGCGCCGACGGGAGCCACGGTGCCAGGGAGCACCCGGAGGAGCGGGCGCTTCGGTGGAAGCCACGGTGCCAGTGGTGCCGAGGAGGCACAGTGGGAGGTGGGAGAGAGAGTCTCATCCAGAAAGTTGGTGCAGGCTGACCAGGATGTAGATGGAGGATACCGTCGGGACTAGACCTGGTGGAACGCAAGACTGCCGGCAGTGGAGGGCGGCTGGAAGAGTCTTGCCAAGCGCAACGCACGCGCGGAAGCGGAGAGGGGTGCGGTCTGGGCTGAAATGATCTGGGGTCAGGGAGTCCACAGCGGGTTTCTGAGCTGGTTTGTACCGCGAAAACAGCATTTTGGAGAGGTTGAGGCCTGTCCTCGGGCCAAAAGACAGGCGCTTGCACGGAGAAGGATGCAACCCAGGGAGTTAGTGCTCTGCGCGAAACATGGCCCCTGCGGAGAGAGCCCCGGGCCGAGGCAAACAGCAATGGCAAAGTTGTTTGTTTGTTTTTAATGGAGTAGCAGAACTTGAAAAGCAGAGCGAGACTGGCAAAGGGAGGGGCAGTTTAATGAAAGGTTTTGGAAGGGAGAGAGGTAAGAAAATGCCATTTTCTGCTTTTGTTTATCCATTTTCTTTTTGAGTCCTTAAGGACTTTGACGTGACAGATAATCTGTTTAAAACCACCGAGACTGGCCAGATTTTGTCCTGGGACGACGCATTTTGAGATTGTGCAAAAGGCCTTATGCATTTGAGATGGAATGGCACCCGCGAGGTACAATGACGAAGAAAGTGGAGAAGAGCAGGAGGCCCGGGGGTCCGCGAGCCCCAAGGCCAAAGATAACATTGTGTGTCCTCGGATGGTGTACCAGTCTGGGCTGGTCCTGAACCAAGCCATGTGACCTAGCGCTGAGATCGTAACTGGCCCAGAGACTGGCAGGTGTCCTGAAAACTTGAAAAACTCACAGACAGGATGAAGGCCTGTGTTGGCTATAAAGACAGAGCTAAGAGGAAGGGGAAGTCCCCAAAGTGTAAGTCTTTTCAGTGGCGTTGGATCCAGGTCACCACATCGTTATGTGGGTGTGAAAAAGGGCACTAAGACAATTAACTGAGGACTAAGGAATCTGTTAGGCGAGTCAATAAAACATGGACTTATGTAGAGAGTGGTAACAGCATGGCAGAGGCTCTGAAGAGAGTTTAGGCCCCACCACCAGAGGCAGACAGCATGATGGGCTCTCAAGAGTGTCAGAGCCTGTGTGAAGAAATGGAAGTCTCTTACAGCTCTCTGATGATGAGGGAGGTTTACAGAAAGAGATGAGGCTAGACTGATTCCCAGGTGGGATGCAGGTGAGAAGGTGGAAGTGGCACTTCTTTGGTGTAAACGCACTATTGGGGTAGTGACAATGGCTATGTAGGAATCACAGACAATGTGTGAGGTGTTTGTGGGTATCTACCAGAGGGCAGAGCTGCTGCAAAGCCATAGCTAGAGTCTCATACAGGACATTAATCAGTCTCCTTGTGATACTCTATGGGAAACCCAATCTCTGTATTTTAGCCACGACAACTCTTATAAAGCCTTTAACTGAGGCTGGCTTACAGTTTCAGAGGTTTAGCCTGCAGAGAGCACAGCGGCACACTGGCAGACACAGTGCTAGAGAAAAAGTTGAGAGGTTTTTTGGTTGGTTGGTTTTGGTTTTTAGAGACAGGGTTTCTCTGTGTAACAGTCCTGGCTGTCCTGGAACTCGCTTTGTAGACCAGGTTGGCCTCGAACTTACAGAGATCTGCCTACCTCTGCCTCCCGAGTCCTGGGATTAAAGGTGTGAGCCTCCACTGCTGGGCTGGAGCTGAGAGTTTTCTGCATTCACATCCGAAGGCAGTGAGAAAGGAGAGCCCCTGCACCTGGCTTTTGAAGCCTCCATCCCCAGTGTGTGCTTCCCCAGTGATATACTTCCTCCATCAAGGCTACGCCTACCCTAACAAGAGCACACCCCTAAGCCTTCTAAGTAGTGTCACTCCCTTATGTGATCTTTTGATTGTGTTCTGACAAATAAAGCTTGCTTGGAGTCAGAGGGTGGAGTTAGCTACTAGACAATCAAATTCAACTACAGAGGTTTTGGAAGACAGGACAGATAGCAGGAGGTAATAAGACAGCTGGAAAGGAATCGGCCTCACTGGAGGAAGCAATAGCAAGTATGGAGGATTGTTGGCTTCTCTGCTTCTCTGATCTTTCAGATCTTACCCCAAAATCTGACTCCTGAATGTTTATTGATAAAAAATAGAGTACTGCTTCACTCCTTGATAACTAAGCATTCAAATATGTTATCCTATGGAGGCTATTCTAATTCAAACCACACTCTCCTTCCATGTGGCTGCGTGCACATGTAGAACCAGGGGGAGTGTCTGAGGGTAACCTTAGACTAAACCTTGGCTTAAGTGCAGTGTTCTGGTTAGGGCAGTTCCTGGAGAGTCTTCCGGACCAAGGACTGTATACAGAAGGCTCCCTCCAGAGTCTGGGCTAGCTGTATAGGGGTGGGCACCACAGAGTGGATGGGCTTACAGCCTCGTTAATCACTTCCCATTAGACTTCTGGACTCCCAATATAGAAGAGCTACATAGGCTGTTGCATTGCACTCAAAAATTTCAAAAATTTAAATTATTACTGGAAGCAGGCCTTTTTGGGACCTCATCTCAAAGAATATTGTCTCTGGTAGAGAAAGGGACTAGGATCTTTGAGACAAATTTGTACAGGGTTAGCTACCTTAGCTCTCCTGCTTCTCCTTTCATTGGCCACACCTCAGGGTTAATGTCTTCCTGGATCAAGGACAGACACATCAGCCCAGGGGCTATTAGGATAGACCCATCTAGTTTACTTATAGATTTATGTGTGTGGGTGTCTTGTTGCGTATTTGTGCACTGGGTGCGTGCTTTGCTGGAAAGGGCCACTGAGCCATCGCTTCCTAATCTAGATTGGAAGTTGGCAGCAGAAATGGGAAAAAGCCTCTGGCATAATCAGAAAGACTCAGGGGAGGGGCTGGAGAGATGCTCAGTGGTTATGATTACTTGTTGCTCTTGTGGAGGACCATCCCAGCACTCCCATGATGTCTCCCAACCCCAGAACTCCAGTTCCAGAAGATCTGACACCTTTTTATGACTTCACAGGCACTAGGCATGCAAGTGGTACACGTATATACATGAGGCAAAACATTCATACATGTAAATTAAATATACACCAGAAAGAGATAAGTTAAAAAAAAAAAGCACAGGAGAAAAGTACTCTCCCATTATAACTGAGAGGTGGATAGAAAAGTGCCTGGCCACAGGCCTGCCAGGAATGCCTACCACAGTTACAGTTTGAGGAGATGTGGCCAGGATTAGTTAGTAGGAGGCTTAGTGCCCAGCTGGAGAATGCCAGCCTTGTCCCCTCTAGTCAGTCACCCAGGGCCCCTGTAAAGTGATGGAGTTTAGTAGTTCCAGGTACTTCAGCCCATTGGGACCTCTGCTCTTGGGGTTCTTTACCTTCAAGGATGGACAGGTTTCCGAGGTTTCTTCTGTGAACAGCCCTTTCGGGTCTGCTGCAGTTACATTAGTCCCTAGAAGCTTTGATCCGGGTTCTAGGTCAGTTTCTCACAGAGCACTGGTAAAGTCTGGGGCTCATCTTGCGTCTTCCCCCTCTATGGCCTCCAAATCCAATTATAAAAGATTGTGATAGTCATCTTGATCAAATTACCCAGAATACTCTTGGGCCCAGTAGCTTCTGTTGTAGTTTTCACCTGCTGTTTGGAGCTGACCTGAGTTAAAATCCATCTTTGATTCTTCAGTCAAAGAGTCAGAAGACAAATTATAATGTTTAGCTGAAGAAACTGACATCCATCGAGTATGGTGGTGCATGTCTTTAATCCCAGCACTTGGGAGGCACCACCCCAACAACACCTGAGATGGGTGGAGGAGCTGAGTCTGGGGTCATACGGGTAGGAGGGCTATCTCTGCCCCTCACCAGCTGCAGCACTTAGGAGAGTGGCCTCAATACCTTGCCTGGGCAGCACAGTAGAGCTGGCCCTGATCATGTAGGTGTGGAGAATCAACCTGAAGGGTGTGAAAACAAGAGAACTGGCCTGGAGGTGGTGGCACACACCTTTAATCCCAGCACTCGGGAGGCAGAGACAGGCAGATCTCTGTGAGTTTGAGGCAAACCTGGTCTACAAGAGCTAGTTCCAGAACAGCTAGGACTGTTATACAAAGAAACCCTATCTGGAAAAACAAACAAAACAAAACAGCAGGAGAAATGGCCCCGCCCCTCACTTATGGCAGCAAGATGTGAACTAGCCAGGGCAATGCTGGAGAGCTCACCCTGGTGGTGAAGACAGGGGAAAGCTGGTAGGCAGACCAATCCTGCAGCTGCCCAGAAACAGGGTTATGACATGGCCTACCCCAGCATCCACCTCTATTATCTACTGGATCATAGATGTGAAGGGACCTGACCTGCAGACCCAAAGCTGAAGGATCTCCACAACACAGGGCAACAACAGGGTATCCAAGAGGAGCTCCAGTGAAGGCCCAGCATCGATAGTGTAGTAGAAACCAGAGGCCTTGAACTAATGACTTTGTAATGAACACTTGCAAGTAGAGATACATGGACAGAGGGGTTAACGGCATGACTCACTGTGTCACACTGCAGCTTTCACAACATTTTAATTTTTTTTTCTTTTCCCCCTTTTCTCTCTTAAATTTTGTATTATTTGTGGGGGGCATGCAGGAGTGGAAGGTGGGTGCAAAGGGATGGGGAAATGAATGGGACCAAGATACATGATGTAAAACACACATAGTATACATAAAAAGAAAGTAAAGAAGTAAAGGTTTTTTTTGTTTTTTTTTTCCCCCCGAGACAGTGTTTCTCTGTAGCTTTGGAGCCTGTCCTGGAACTAGCTCTGTAGATCAGACTGGTCTCGAACTCACAGAGATCCACCTGCCTCTGCCTCCTGAGTGCTGGGATTTAAGGCGTGTGCCACTACCGCCTGACAAGTAAAAATTTTTTACCTTAAACAAAGGTGCTTTGATATACAAACAAAAACAAACAAGGGCTTGTATAAGGAACTAATACTTCCATCCAGCGGCATCTCCCCATCTTCTAACTTCAGGCCGCCCAGCACCAGAGCAGAGAAAGACCAGGTGTGTTGTTGTTAGGCTTCTGGGTGTGAGTGTGTGTGTGTGTTATCAAAGGATTCATGGTTTGTGGAGATGCAATTCAGAAGTGTGTGTGTGAGATGGCTATTTTGGGTTGCCAACTAAACTACATCTGGACTTACCTAAAACCTAAGCATTTGGGTACATCGGTGAGGAGCTTTTTCTTAATTTAATCATAACAAGTGGGAAGACCCAGTTTTAATCTGGATCTTTTAAGGTGGGAGGATGGGCCACACCTTCTGCTGGCAGCCTCTCTAAAGGACGTAGAAGAAGGAGGTTTTTGCTTCTTGCTCTTGCTCTCACTGACAAGTCCATTCCTCCACTGGCATTAGAGTCACTTCTTCAGGGCTCTGGTGTACACTGAAGGCCAGTTGAGACATCCAGTCTAGTGGACTGAACAGATACTGAATCTCAGACTTTCCGTTGGTAGACAGCCATTGTTGGACAAGCTGGACCACAGCCTACAAGCCACGCTAATAAACCCCATCCTAACTTCAGTTTCTATAGAGAACCCTGACTATCACAGATTTTGGTACATGAGTGGAGTATTGCTGTGGCAGACCTGACCGTGTTGAGAACTTTTTTTTTTTGGTTTTTCGAGACAGGGTTCCTCTGTAGCTTTGGAACCTGTCCTGTCCTGGAACTAGTTCTTGTAGACCAGGCTGGTCTCGAACTCACAGAGATCCGCCTGCCTCTGCCTCCCGAGTGCTGGGATTAAAGGTGTGCGCCACCACTGCCCGGCTTGTGTTGAGAACTTTTGAGTGTTCAGAGCTTGGTGAACTGTTCTGTGGGTGCACGGAAGATAATGTTGACGACAATGCAGAAAATGGAGGCTTGGCCTCTGAAGTCCAGTGGGAAGTTTGAGAGTCCCTTAAAGACTCCATCAGGCATTTAGTATATTCAGTTGAGGATCTGTGGTTCTGGTTGGTTGAGGCTGAAGAATCAGCCATGATTAACAGGAGACCAGCATGACTGAAGTAAAGCCTGCGCTTTACCAGAACGTTGATGCTGGACAGCTGGGGCTGAGAAATTAGTGGAGACTGAGAAGAGACCAGCATCACTGAGGTAAAGTCTTCTGGGAAGTGTTTCCTGAGAGTCAGTCAGCACACAGAAGCTGTGTCCAGAGGTAGTCAAGGCTGTACCTTGAGCTGGAAGCCAAGCTTGGTCATGTGTAAGAGTCGCCTCACCCATGTGGTACTGGTTTTGAAGGCATAAAGGGGTCATGGAGAGCAGCTGAGGCTTGGCACTGAGAAGCCAGGAGAAGCCATTGGTTTAGGTGCAGCTCAGTCACAGTTGAAGGCCCAAGGTTGAAGGGTCGTGCAGAGAAGTAGAGACTTAGCCCCATGAAGAGCACCCAGGAGGGGCTATGGGTGAAAGGGTTTCCCAGTTGCAGCAGAAGACCCCAGCATTCTGGAGACCCTAATACTAGAAAATGACCACCAAGAACAGCAACAGCCATGAAGTGGAGCCGGCTGGAGCCTAGAAGACAGGTTGCATGTGTGCTCAGAGGGTAGAGCTGGAGAAGGGACCCAGGAGACAGCCTAAGTCTAGAAGACAAGCTGCATGTGCTGCAGAGGTAGAGCCGGAGAAGGGACACAAGTCCTTTGGAGGAGCCCAGAAGACTGAGTGGATCCCAGACATTAGGTGTTGAGTTATTTACACAGTTGGAGTTTAGTCTTGCTTTGATCTGTCTGTGACTGTGTCCTAATTCTTCCCTCTTGAAGTAAGAAAGCATTTATTTCTTATTTTACAGGAGCCACAGTTGAGAGACCGATTTTTTTTTTCTTTTGAGACAGAGTTTCTCTGTGCAGCCCTAACTGTCCCAGAACTTGCTTTGTAGACCAGCCTGGCCTAAAACTTAGAGATCTGCCTGCCTCTGCCTTCTTAGTGCTGGGATTAAAGGCATGCACCACCACCACCCGACTTAAATAGACTAAATTTTAGAGTGTTTGATTTGTAAAGACTGTGGGAGTTTTTAAGTTTATAAAATGTTTTATATTGTGATGTCTATGTTAATGTGTGGTCTTAAGGATGAACCAGAAAGGAAAGGTTATGGCTTAACAGCGAAGTGTGTGTGTCAAGCTGTGCTGGCTAATTTTGTGTCAACTTGACACAAGCTATAGTCATCAGAGAGGAAGGTGCCTCAATTGAGAAAAATCTTCCACAGCATAGGGCTGTAGGTAAGTAAGCTTGTAGGGCATTTGCTTAATTAGTGATTGATGGGGGAGGGCCCAACCTATTGTGGTTGGAGTCATCCCTGGCTGGTGGTCCTGGATTCTATAAGAAAACAGGCTGAGCAAGTCATGGGGAGCAAGCCAGTACGTAACACTGCTCCGTGGCCTCTGCATCATCAGCCTGCCTCCTGGTTCCTGCCCTCACAGCTTTTGATGATGAACTGGGACTTCTGATGATATGGAACTGTGGGTGATTAAAAAAAAAAAAAAAAAACAACCAAAAGGCTAGAGAGCTTGCTTAGTGGTTAAGAGCACTGGCTACTCTTCAGGGGACGTGGGCTCAATTCCCAGAATCCACACGGCAGCTCAAAACTTCCTGTAACTCAAGTTCCGGGGTTCCCACACACTCACAGAGACATACATTCAGGCAAAACACCAATGCACATAAAATAAAAGTAAATTATTAAAGAAACCTTTCCTCCCCAAGTTGCTTTTGGTCTTGGTGTTTCGCCACACACAGCGATAGTAACCCTGACGGAGACAGCACGCATGCGCAGGCTGCTACCCATGCTGAAAGAGAGTAGGTAATCCTTTGGCGCTTACCCCCAAAGCAGCCATGGACTGATGCGTGCCCCACTGCCAGTGCTGGTGGTAGGGAAGCCAATGGGAATGCTCAGGTTTAGCTTCCTGGAGAGAGGGAAAGCCTAAGGAAGCATGCTCTCTGTTCTAAATCCCTTAGACTGTCTGTGTGTTTCAAAGGAGAATCCCTTCCAGTCAGTTCCACAACACAAGCCAAGAAGTGACCGTGCTCTCTCAGAGAAAGATAGTTACTCAGGCAATGAATAAAGGCAGGTGATGAAGAGAAGCCAGCCACTGGCAGTCGGGATGAAGATGGGATCAGGGACCTGAATTAGATCCCTGGAAGCTACTTGGTGGACGGAGAAAACCAACTCTTGCAAGTTGCTCTCTGGCCTCCACACATGCCCTGTGGCCTACATGTGCCCACTCCCAAAATAAATAAACGTAATGAAAAATGTTAAAAGGGCATCAGTAATGTAGACCAAAGGAGTAGAATGGCCAGACTGAAGGGCAGTGGTCTGGTGTCAGGTGGAGCCCAGGGAAGGCGGGGAAGGGCTGACTTGGGGTCTTAGTTCCCCTTCCTGTTGCTATAATAAAGTAACCTGGTCAAAGCAAGTTGGCTCAGAGTTCAGGTTAGAGTCTACCACACAGGGGAATTACAGGAGCAGGACCTTGAAGCAATTAAGAGCAGAAAATTGCTCCATGCTAGTGTTCGCTTTGCTTTCTCCACTCATACAATGCCCAGGGAATGATGCCACCCACAGTGGGCTAGTCTTCAGTTAACAGCATCACGGTAATTCCTTACAGAAATGTTCATGGGCAAACCCAATCTAGACAATCCCTGATTGTGACTGCCTTCCTAGGTGGTGCTATTGTGCCAAATTAAAGTCAAAGCTAACCATCACGCTTGGTTCCCGTGAGGACGTGTGTGACCTCCAAAGGGAGCTGGGCTAGTGCTGCCACCTGCTGGTCAGCGAGCCGCAGAGTAGAGCGCGTGCGCACGTGTGCAGGTGGAAGTCAGAGGAAAAGATGCAAGAATTGTTTTTCTCCCCCCAAAATGTTGGTCCCAGGGATCAAACTCAGGTTGTCAGGTTTGGCACCTTTGTCCATTGAGCCATCTCACCTGCCTGTAAGAGTTTTTCTCAGATACAGCTGAAGGCGGACATGGTGGCACTCGCCTTTAATCCCAGCACTTGGAGGGCAAAGGTCTCCATAGTAAATTCCGGCTGGAAACTTTCAGAGGTTGTAAATCAGTGGTTCCCAGCCTTTGGGTCGTGACCCCTTTTTGAGAGCCAAATGACGTTTTCACAGGGGTCGTCTAAGACCCTTTGGAAAACACAAATATTAACATTGCCGTGATAACAGCAAAATTACAGTTATGACATATCAACTGTATAGTATTGGATCCCCGGTTGCTGGATTCCTCCAATGTAATAAAGCCAAATCAGACCGAATTAATAAATCCAGATTTAATAAACAGGGCAATGCAAAGCAGAGCACTCCCAGGTGATCCACAGGAAGCCAGGGGACAGAACAGGAGGGCACACAGGGCAGATCTATGGGCTGGGTCTTAAATAGCCAGTAGGCAAGGTCTTGAGCAGCCCCGGGGAGGGGCTAACTCTTGGTGGGTTTTCCGAGGGGAGGAGCTGCTGTTTGGCGGGCTTTCTGAGGGGCCAGGTTCTGGGAAGCGAGAGAGGTGGGGCTTCCAGCTAATCATCCCAGACTCTTTGGGTCTGTGGATGCCAGGGGTGGGGTGGAGTTTCCACCGGAACAGCAACAAAAATAATCTTATGGCTGGGGTCACCACAGCAGGAGGAACTGTGGTAAAGGGTCGCAGCACAGGAAGATTGAGACCACTGCTCTAAGGTTTCTATCTGACCTCGTGTGATAACGTCACCTTGGAAGGATAAAAACAGCAAGGTTTCTTTATCTGACACTCCATCTGGCTGTCAGAAACTCATCTCTCAGTGCCAGAGTGTAGCTCCGGTCAGAAATCATCAACTTCTTTACAATTTCCCCAGTCTCACTGGGGCATGTAGGTACTTCTGTTTGCTTTGGCCGGAGCCACCTCAGACCTCATTAATGCCGATATGATCTTGAATTAACACTATTAATCATTTATGTCTGGCTTCACATAGTAATTGAAACAGGTAAGTCTTAAAGAACGGAGCAGAGCTGAGTTGCATATCTATAATCCCAGTTCTTGGGAAACCAAGGCAGTTCTAGGCAACCTGAGCTACAGAGAGAGAAACCTTGTCTAAAAAAAATGTGTGTTGTCTCAGAGTCATTTTGATTTGCATTTTCCTGATGACTAAGGATGTGGAGCAATTCTTTTTTGTTTTGTTTTTTTTTTGAGACAGGGTTTCTCTGTGGCTTTGGAGCCTGTCCTGGAACTAGCTCTTGTAGACCAGGCTGGTCTCGAACTCAGAGATTCGCCTGCCTCTGCTTCTCGAGTGCTGGGATTAAAGGTGTGTGCCACCACCGCCCGGCTAAGCAATTCTTTAAATGTCTTTCTGCCATTTGAGTTTCATCTGTTGAGAATTCTGTTTAGATCTGTACCCCATTTAAAAAATTGGTTTACTTGGTATTTTGATGCCTA
>JAQHUG010000016.1:7920408-7961054 GCA_028555095.1 Dicrostonyx torquatus | reverse complement strand
CAGCCGTACAAGGCCACAGTCAATGGTGGAAAACAGGCCTCCCCACACTGCAAAGCTACCTCCAATCTGGGGTGCTCGAATCCTCACAGCATTGACACTACCTCTGAAGTGGTGTCGTATTCCAACAGGGGCATTGCGAAAGCCCTTGATAGCCTGGAAGACTCCACCACCAATGACACCCATAGTGAAGGCTCCACCGCAATCATCCACAATCCGCCATGGGCAAGGTTCGCGAGCGTACTCCTCCATGGCGCCTGGAGCCTAGTTTCTTGAATTCTTTATATATTTTGGAGATCAGCCCTGTCAGATATGGGGTTGGTAAAGATCTTTTCCCATTCTGTAGGCTGCCATTTTGTCTTGTTGACCATGTCCTTTGCCTTACAGAAGCTTCTCAGTTTCAGGAGGTCACATTTATTAATTGTTGCTCTCAGTGTCTGTGCTACTGATGTTACATTTAGGAAGGTCTCCTGTGCCAATGTGTTCAAGGCTATTTCCCACAATACTATCTTACAAATGTCAGAATGGATAAGAACAAAAACACTGATGACAGCTTATGCTGGAGAGGATGTGGGGTAGGAGGAACACTCCTCCAATGCTGGTGGGAGTGCAAACTTGTACAGCCACTTTGGAAATCAGTACAGCAGTTTCTCAGGAAACTGGGACTCAATCTACCTCAAGAATCCTGCAATACCACTCTTGGGCATATACCCAAAGGAGGCAAGGGAGGTGCATTTATACCACAAGAACATCTGCTCAACTATGTTCATAGCAGTGTTATTTGTAATAGCCAGAACCTAGAAACAATCTAGATGCGCCTCAACCGAAGAATGGATAAAGAAAATGTGGTACGTTTATACAATGGACTATTACTCAGCAGTAAAAAACAGTGACATCTTGAAATTTGCAGGCAAGTGTATGGAACTAGAAAAAAAACATCGTGAGTTAACCCAGACCCAGAAAGACAAACATGGTATTTACTCACTCATAAGTGGATATTAGCTATAAAGAAAAGGATATTTTTGGTTATGAGCCTAGCCTTTAATGGCTGAGCCATCTCTCTAAGAGACAGGCGGATTTCAGTGAATTCGAGGCCAGTCCAGTCTACCAAGTCTTCCAGTACAGGCATCAAAGCTATACAGAGAAACTCTGTCTCAAAAAAAAAAAATCAGGAAAAAAGGATAACCAGGCCCACAATACACAACCCTTGAGAAGCTAGGTAACAAGGACCCTTTTGGTTTTTCTGAGATAAGGTTTCTCTGTAGCTTTGGAGCCTGTCCTGGACTTGCTCTGTAGACCACGCTGGCCTAGAACTCACAAAGATCTGCTTGCTTCTGTCTCCCCAATGCTGGGATTAAAGGCAGGTGCCACTACTGCCTGGCAGAAAGAGATATCTTGATAGAGGAAGCCATTAT
The DNA here is from genome assembly GCA_028555095.1 of Dicrostonyx torquatus. Lineage (NCBI taxonomy): Eukaryota > Metazoa > Chordata > Mammalia > Rodentia > Cricetidae > Dicrostonyx > Dicrostonyx torquatus. The sequence continues at coordinate 7,959,642 of JAQHUG010000016.1, read as the reverse complement.
GGAGTTAGGGAGAAACCTGGCACTAGGGAAACTCCCAGAAATATACAAGGATGCCCTCAGCTAAGACTCCTAGCAATAGTAGAGAGGATGACTGAACTGTCCTTCCCCTGTAATCAGATTGGGAGGGAGGAAGGATTATATGAGCAAAGGGGTCAAGATCATGATGAGGAAAACTCAGAGACAGCTGACTCAAGCTAGTGGGAGCTCAATGACTCTGGACTGATAGCTGGGGAACCTACATAGGACCAAACAAGGCCCTCTGAATATGAGTGACAGTTCTGTGACTTGAGCAGTCTGTGGGTCCACTGGCAGTAGGACCAGGACTTATCCTGGGTACATGAACTGGCTTTTTGAGCTCATTCCCTAAGGAGGGATACCTTGTGCAGTCTCGATACAGCAGGGAGGGCTTGGTCCTTTGACAATTTGATATGCCAGACATTGTTGACTCCCTATGGGAGGCTTTACCCTTTTGAAATATTTATTTATTATGTATATAATATTCTGTCTATATATATGCCTACAGGCCAGAAGAGGGCACCAGACCTCATCACAGATGGTTGTGAGCCACCATGTGGTTGCTAGGAATTGAACTGGTCTCTCCAGCCCCAGGCTTTACCCTTTTGGAGGAGTGGATGGAGGGTTGGTTATAGGAAAGGTGTGGGGGGGGGGAGGGAAGGGAGGGGGAACTGTGGTTCAAATGTGAAATGAAAAAAAAAAACTTTCAAATAAAAAGAAATGTGTGTTGTAGGGTTGGAGGCAGGGGAGATGGCTCAGCAGTAAAGAGTTCATACTGTAGAGGACCTGAGTTTGGTTCTCAGCACCCATGTCAGGTGGCACAAAACTGCTTGTTAATTATAGTTCCAGGCAGGAGCGAAGTGGGGTCTGCCCTTCTGGCCTCCGTGAGCATCTGCACAAGCATGCACATAAACACACCCACATTAAAAATGAACCTTAAGGGCTGGAGAGATGGCTCAGAGGTTCACTGACTGCTCTTCCAGAGGTGTTGAGTTCAATTCCCAGCAACTGCATGGTGACTCACATCTATAATGAGAAAGGTGCCCTCTTCTGGCATCCAAGCATATATGCAGAACACTATACATAAGAAATAAATTTATTAAAAATACTTATTAAAAATAGATTTATTTAAAAAATAAACCTTAAGTAAATTTTTTTTTTAGTTAGAATCAAGAAAGCAGATGGGCACAACAAACGTCCGAGAAAGCCCCAGAACCTAGAGAGCAGGCCAATGAGTGAACATTTGTAAGCAGCAATGCAGTAGAGGGAGATCCCGCTGAGCGTGGCAGCTGGCATCTGGGCTTTGAGCCACCTCTTGTGATGCTACCTTCTGTTACTGTTACCTTTTGTTTGAAGTGCTTGATTCTCCTGAGTTCGATTCTTTCAATGACCTCCAGATAAGAGGTTTTGGTACTTGGAAACTGACTTGCTAAGATGTAAATTATGTAACAATGAAAAGGCCTCTTGGGAAGAATGTAGTCCTTCACCAGAAGTTGATAAACACTGCTGCTCTGCTAAGCAAAAATTCATCCTGGACTGAATATGTCCTAATTCTCCACAGACCCATGCAAAACAGAAACATTGGACAAACTGTAGGGGAAAAACTTCCTGGGGTCAGTGCAGAGCTCACAAAGGACACTGTCTCTTCCCTTTTGGGGTTTTTATTTTTGCTTTTTTTTTTTTTTGAGACAGAAACTCTGTGTAGCCCTGACTGTTCTGGAACTTACTCTGGCCTCAAACTCAGAGATCCACCTGTCTCTGCCTCCTGAGCACTAGGATTAACAGCATGTACCACCACCGCCTGGCAATCTCTTGAAGGGTATTTTCTTGTCTTTCTGGCATTTAGTGTCTAGTCTCCAGCTAGAGTCATAGACAGGACTCAGATCCCATTCATTGACCAAAGATCCTATCAGATTAAAAATTAAAACTAGGAAATAGCCTAATGGTGATACACACTTTTAATCTCAACCCTCAGGAGGCAGAGGCAGGCAGATCTCTGAGTTCAAGGCCAGCTTGGTCTACAGAGCAAGTTTCAGGACAGCCAGGGTTACACCAAAAAAAACTTTGATGGAGTTGAAGACTAATTATAGTTGCAGTTTTCCTTAGTTATGCTAGAAGGTAAATAGGGTATAAACCTTTGGACTCACCAAGATAGGATAAATAATGGAGCATTTTCTCTGAACTTGCCAAATATAAACAGACTGGATAGTGCAAATGTAATTCTTACTTCATATTTATTCTTACAAAGTTTTTTTTTTTTTCCCCCGAGACAGGGTTTCTCTGTGGTTTGGAGCCTGTCCTGGAACTAGCTCTTGTAGACCAGGCTGGTCTCGAACTCACAGAGATCCGCCTGCCTCTGCCTCCCCAGTGCTAGGATTAAAGACATGCGCCACCACCGCCCAGCTCTTATATAGTTTTACTATGTAAGCTACATCCTTATCTCTAAGACAAAAGGTGAGAAATGTTGTGGAGTATTATTTAACTATATAAAGATGTGTTACATTTGTTTATGCTATACTTGTTTAATTATGTAGAGATGTGTAACTCTGCCTGCATAAGGTACCTGATTGGTCTTATAAAAAGCTGAATATCCACAGGCTGGAGAGATGGCTCAGTGTTTAAGAGCATTGCCTGCTCTTCCAAAGGTCCTGAGTTCAATTCCCAGCAACCACATGGTGGCTCACAGCTATCTGTAATGAGACCTAGTGCCCCCTTCTGGCATACGGGCACACATGGAAGGAATGCTGTACACATAATAAATAAATCTTAAAAAAAAAAAGCTGAACATCCAATAGTTAGGCAATAGAGATAAGAGGGACTGGTGGGGAGAGAACAGGTAGGAGGAATCTAGGCTGGAGAGAAGAGAATGAGGGAGAAAGAGAGAGAGAGAGAGACATACCGAATGAAGCCTGAGGCAAAATGTAGATGAAGAGAAACAGGTTAAATTATAAGAGCTAGTGGAACAAGCAGAAAATAAGCCCAAGTATTCATAACTAGTAAGTCTCCATGTCATGATTTGGAAGCTGGTTGGTGGTGGCCCAAAAGAAAGCCTGCTACAACTGGAAGCAGGATGAACAATCCTCTGGGGTAAGCTTGAGACTTCCATGAGTTAAGAGAAGGGCCTTTGGAAATATTCAGAAGTAACAGAAGATTTTTTTAATTAAAGGTCTCTTAGCACCAAAATAAAACTTTAAATCATAAATGCAGCCCATAAAGAGACTAGAAATTGAATAAAACAATATAGATTGCCCATAGTGTGTTAGGGAACCTTATTTTCTTAATCCTTGTATAATTAATTCATCATTATAGAATACCAGTTTCTTGTATGACTCAGTTTATCCAAATATCTAAAGCTTATCAAAGTTAGCAAAGATAAAGAGGTTAGATATAAATCTTTAAGTCAGTTATTGTTAACTTGGAACCTTAGGAATTTATAAATATTATTAAACATATTTTACTTATTAAACTTTTTTTTGGTAATTGTTGTTGAGACAGGGTTTCTCTTCATAGCATTGACTGTCATGAAACTCACTTTGTACACCAGGCTGGCCTGGAACTCATAGAGAGCCAGCGAGCTACCTGTTTCTGCCTCCTGAGTGCAGAGATTAAAGGCATGTACCACCACTGCCCATTTTAAACTCTTTTTAATCTAAAACTTTTAGGACAAAAAAAAATCATAAAAAAAAAATCCTAAACTGGGCAATAGTGGTACATGCCTTTAATCCCAGTTCTCAGGAGGCAGAGGCAGGCAGATCTCTGACTTTGAGGCTAACCTGATCTACAGTGTGAGTTTAAGAACAGCCAGGGCTACAGAGAGAAACCTTGCCTCAAAAAAAAAAAAAACAAAAACAAAAACAAGACAAAACAAAAAACTCCGGCCGGGCGGTGGTAGCACACGCCTTTAATCCCAGCACTCGGAAGGCAGAGGCAGGTGGATTCTGTGAGTTCGAGACCAGCCTGGTCTACAAGAGCTAGTTCCAGGACAGGCTCCAAAGCTACAGAGAAACCCTGTCTCGAAAAACCAACCAACCAACCAACCAAACAAACAAAAAAAACTCTGAAAAACTAAAAACCAGAAAAACAAAAAATCCATCCTAAGCCAAAATATCTTGGAGACCTGTTTTCTTGGTAGCCTAAAAAGGAAATGACAAGAGTTGGTTTTATGTTACATATAAGCATGCAGTAGCAAATGAAGATTGCCTATGTATAGGTTTTTAAAACTATTAACCTTTTTGTTATCTGTTTTTGTTTGCTTGGTTATTCATTTATTCATTCATTCATTCATTTATTTATAGCTCTAGCTGTCCTGGAACTCACTCTGTAGACCAGGCTGGCCTCAAACTCACAGAGATTCACCTGTCTCTCTGCCTCCCAAGTGCTGGGATTAAAGGCATGAGCCACCACCACTTGGCAATTATTACCCTTTTTTGCTTGTAATTTATTGGTCCCCTTTATGCCCTCCCTCACCTGAAATGGTCTTATAGATCCAGACAAAGCTTCCATTTCAGCAAGATATTTGAATATACATGATCTTGAATGGGGGAACATTTTTTGTAAACATGAACCAAGAAGTCAAAGAGCTAGCCATCTGTAAATACATTTAGCCATCTCAACTTTTATATAAATCCCTTTTGATTAAAGAATTAAGTAACATGAGACATAACAATAACAAATAAATTTAGCATTTGTGTTAAGAAATTCTTCCTAAAGGGTACTAGACAATATTGGAGCCTTTACCCAGTATATAATGGCTTTTCCATTGTTGCACATATAGACCCCATCCTTATTCTTAGCTTTTAGCCTATGTACCCTAGTTTCTCCAGACAAATAGGGTCTGATTACATACAACCAACTGGGAGGAGTGACTGGGTGCCCAGGGGAAAGTCCAGTGACCTTGCTTATCTCAATCTTTGGAAAGAATGTTACTTTTGTTTTGTTTTGTATTTCAAGACAGAGTTCTCTGTAGCTTCAGAGCCTGTCCTGGAACTAGCTCTTGCAGACTAAGCTGGTCTTGAACTCACAAAGATCCTCCTGCCTCTTCTGCCACCAGAGTGCTGGGATTTAAGACGTGCACCACCGTGGCCCAGCAAGAATATTTTTTAAGAAGTCCAGCTCTCGCCGGGTGGTGGTGGCGCATGCCTTTAATCCCAGCACTCGGGAGGCAGAGGCAGGCGGATCTCTGTGAGTTCGAGGCCAGCTTGGTCTACAAGAGCTAGTTCCAGGACAGGCTCCAAAGCCACAGAGAAACCCTGTCTCAAAAAAACCAAAAAAAAAAAAAAAAAAAGAGTTGTTCCCTAGTACAGCAGTGAGCATCCGTAGGCAGAGCCCTTGGAAAGTCATCATTTATGAATGCTCTGACTCACACATGGATTCATAGCTTAGGGACTACTGGGAGGTGGTGGGAACCTCAGGTCACTGGGGCATTGCCCTTCAACAGTTTTGTTCCCTTCTCCCTTGCCTTTTCTGTTTTCCAGGCCTTAATTTTCCTGTATGTGCCCCACACCACGATGCTGTCTCACAAATGAGTTTTGTAACCATGTGTGGTGGTTTGAATAAGGATGGCCTCCATAGGTTCATTTATTTGAATGCCTGGTCCCTGTTGCTAGAACTGTTTGGGAAGGATTAGAAGGTTAGCCTTGTTGAGAGTGTGTGTGTGTGTGTGAGAGAGAGAGAGGTCATTGGGAGGGGGCTCTGAGGTTTCAAAGCCTTTTTCTGCCTACTTGTAGACAAGCTGTGAGCTCTCAGCTACTGCCTCAAGTCAGCACTATGCCTGCCTGCCACCATGTTCCCTACCATGATGGTCATGGACTCACTCTGAAACTGTAAGCAAAGGCTCCAATTAAATATTTTATCCACCTGCCTATGTCTCCTAGTACTGGGGTTAAAGCTGTGTGTCATCATGCCCAGCTGTTAGCTTTCTTTTATAATTGCCTTGGTCATGGTGTTTCTTCTCAGCAACAAAATAGACACCATGAACTCAAGCTTAAGAACTGTAAGCCAACAATCAAGCCTCTTCCCCCTTTAATTCTCAGTATTTTGTCACAGTGATAGAGTTAACACAGTAGGGAAATGCTGTCACCAAACAAGTGTCCTCACCTTTTTTTTTTCCTTTAGTGCAGCAGTGTCCATCCTAATCAAAACATTCCCAAGACTGAGGAAACTCAGAAAGTTAGAAGATTGAAAGGCTCTTCCTCTAGGTACGTAAAGCAGCTTTTGAATTACCCAGGTTCCCCTAGATAACTTGGTAAACCCATAGGCTCTCCAAACTGGTCTTAGGTAAAATCCCAGGAAGTCACCAATGCCCACTTACCTACCTTCCACACTCCAGGCAGGCCGGCCCACATTACTGAGCTATACTCCTGTCTCTTAAGTGTCTCCAATGTATGCATCTGATTTCTTTTAATCTTACAACTTTGCTGAATTCATTCCTTAGGCTAAGTTATGTGTAGATGTTAGTGTCTGTGCATGAAGTGGAGGTGTCTATGAATGTTAAGTACCCAGGAACTGGGGTGACAGACAGTTGTAATCTACCTAACGTGGGTGCTGGGAATCAAACCCAGGTCCTCTGAAAGAGCAAGTACTCTTTTTTCTATTCTTTTCTTTTTTGGTTTTTTTGAGACAGGGTTTCTCTGTGGCTTTGGAGCCTGAGCTGGAACTAGCTCTTGTAGACCAGGCTGGTCTCGAACTCACAAAGATCCGCCTGCCTCTGCCTCCCGAGTGCTGGGATTAAAGGCGTGCACCACCACCACCCAGCAAGAGCAAGTACTCTTAACTGCTAAGCCATCTCTCTAGTTCCTTGAGATTTCTTTATGTTCTACATAATGAATTGTGTCATCTGGAAATCAGTATCCTATTTCCTTCCTTATTTAGATCCATTTGAATCAAATTTCTAGATACCCTTTGTGCTAAAACTTTGTGTTCCTGGTCTAACTCTTATTTGGTCAGGGTGCACAGTTCTTTCAATAAGCTGACAGGTTTCACTAGTTAAGACTCCGTTGCTGTTTACGCTCATGAAATAAGCAGGTTGCTCCAGGGTATACTGAATACTCCATTGCTAGATTGCTAAAATTTCAACTACTTCCTGGTGTTGTACTACATTCATTTTGTTCCAGAACTTCTCTGGAGTTCCAGGGCAGGATATCTACATAGTGAGTTCTAGGACAGTCAGGACAAAATAGAAAGACCCCATCTCAAACAATACACCTCCCCGCCCCCCCCCAAAAACCCTTAATTACTCACATCTGTGGGCAACTGATACCTACCAGAAGGGGAGAACCGTTAAAGTTTTGATGCTTCTGACACCGTTACAGATCTGTGGTAGAGGACATCCTTAGGCTAAACCAGAACAAAAGTGCTAAGTGGTGGCTCACCCCAGTACTGTCAACATTTTTAGTTGCCAGAGCCAGGCTCCATAGCCACTGCTGCCTATACTTGCAGAGAAAAAGGGAATGGATTCACCTACCACACTCCTAACTTACAGAGTCCTTTTGCCTAGTCCTCAGTTTGACCTTAAAGGTTAAAAAAGCCACAAGAAAGGAAAAATACCAGGAAGTCTTAACTACCTATGTGGAACACTTAAAGTTCTGAGTCCTCAATCTGCTTATAGTTTGCAAAGTTGATGGTACTTCTCGTAATTTATCTCATTTCTTTTTATCTCCAGTGAGAAACAAGACACAGGCTGGAAGATAACTCCTCAACTCCATACTCAGTAAATTCTTGATACTGAGCTGTCTTCATGACTGCTGTTGCAGTTAAACTTATGCAAACTCATCTTGCAAAATGACCTTTTTCACGTACATTTTATTAAAACTTGGTATCACTGGGTGGTGGTGGAACATGCCTTTAGCCCTAGCCTTTGGGAGGCACAGGCAGGCGAGTCTCTTGAGTTCCAGGCCAGCCCAGTCTACAGAGCAAGTTTCAAGACAGCCACGACTACATAGAGAACTGTCTTGGGGGGGGGGGAGAAGCAAAAACAACAGAACACTTCCTCAAGCCAGCAGTGCTGGTGTATGCCTTTGATACCACACAGGAGATCTCTGTGAACTGGGGCCAGAGAGAGCTCCAGGACAGCCAGGGCAACAGAGAAATCTTGTCTTGAAAAAACCAAAAACAAACAACCTAAAAAACAAAACTTCCTATCTACTAGGAACCAAAACATTTATAAAACACAAGCAGCAGGAATCATACAAACAAGCAGAAAAATAACAATAGGCTTGTTTCAATAAGTCTCTCAGTTTCTCAATGTTTACTGTGATCATGGCACTTGGCCTACACCAGTCAACAGTGACTCTCTGCTGATCACTGGGCCACAGTGGTCTGGACTAATTACCCCCCTGCCTGACAAATCACTACCCAGCCCACTCCAGGTCCAATATACCTCCTGCACACTATACCCCATAATCATATCCTGTTCAATACATCTACCTCCTTCAGACTTCTCCCCTGAGACCCATCTGATTATAGGTGTGTGACACCATCGCCTGGTTCATATTCTTGTTAAACATGTTCTGACATTTTCCTGAGAACACTGAAGAGCAGCAGCCCTCCCAACTGATGAGCATGTAAAATTCATCCTGCATCTGACCCTGGCACCTATCATGGGGTAGAAACTCAAAAACATGTTTGGCAAATGAGTCTAACACAGCTATATGGCAACAAGCAGACAACAACCACATAAATTCTCAACAGACCTTTAATGACTGGGTGAATTTAGGGATGAAAAGCTAAGTAGTCTGGCCACAGGGACAGAAGTGGAGAATTCAGTAGGCTGTCTGAGACTGCTGCTGGCGGTAGCCACCACGGCGCATATAGCCTTCATTTTTTCGGTAACCATCCTTTTGGTCTGCAAGTGAAAGGTACATAGGAAAGAGGGGGTGAGTGAGTGGAGACAGACAAAGGTTCAAGGATCCTCGGAGAATGGAGAGATGGAACCACTCACCTCGGAAATAGCCACCGTAGGTTCCCTGCTTATGGTCAAACACCCGTTCATTATTCTCCACTAGGCTGCCAAGTTTCTCAGCCAGCTGCAGAGCCAAGTTCTGCTGGGCAGTGGGCTCAGTACGGTGCATCACCACTGTCTGTGTCGGCTGGTCCAGGGAAGCCTGATGGAAGTGAGTGGGACAGACAGGATATAGGTCAAACTATACTGGCTTCTTTGTGACCTGCTCAATCCACCACCTCTGGCCCTCACCATCAATTCTTCATTAATGATCATCTTGCTGATGATGGAGTGAACAGTGGGAAGATCCAGCTCGAACATATCTGACAGTGTCTCCATACTGGGGAAATAAGGCAGGAAAGAGGGCCGTTAGGAAGGAACCCTGATGACAAAGCTGGGACTTTGTACCCCCAGAGCCCGTTCTACCTGATCGAGTCATAGACACTGCTGTAGGTAAAGAGGTAGGTTCTCAGTGACTCTTCCTGGATCTTCCTGTGAGGAGAGGGCAGAAGAGGTGAGGTCCCAAGGGAAGGAGACCAGCCAATCTTTTCCTTCCCACCCATCATTGTTTCCTTTACTGCTCACCGAACTAGCATGGTGCGAACTTTGTCAGCCTCAGGGAAAAGGTCCCATACTTTCCCATTCATCTTTTCATTAATGATGAAACTGTGACAGGTCTTCCAGTCACCCATCTTCATAGCCTTGGAGGCAGCAACCACATGCTCCCTCATGGATTCAGGAGGACCTGAAAGGGGAAGAATAAAGCAGGACTGAAAGAAACTTGCGACCATGGCTCCTGCCCACATGAGTATTGTTTAAGGAGAAGCAGAGGCCAGAAGGGCAAGTAACTGACCTAGAGACTTTCCCAGCACTCCACTGAGTAGCCACAGAACTGTACAAGTCACTTAATAGCTGAAGACACTGACTTTAGTGTGAACCAATCCATAAAGATGTTTCAAGGGATTGCTGATTCCCTTGAAACTGCTGATAAATGGTTGTTGTGGATACACTCATGTGCATTTTCCTAGGAAAAAGGCCCACAGCTTTTCATCAGATTCTCTTAAAGTTCCTTGACCTTAAAAAAAGTTACTGTGTGGTGGTAGAGCATGCCTTTAATCCCAGCAGAGGCAGGCAGACCTCAGTTTGAAGCCAGACTGGTCTACAGAGTAAATTCTGTGACACCCAGACGCACAGAGAGCCCATGTCTTGAAAAACAAAACAAAAAGTCTAGAGACTGGAGAGATGGCTCAGCGGTCAAGAGCACTGACTGCTCTTCCAGAGGACCTAGGTTCAAGTTTCAGTACCTACACAGTGGTTCACAATCCTCTGTACTCAAGTTTCAGCAGATGCAACACCTTTTTTTGCCTCTCTGGGTATGTAGTATGCGGGCATACATGCAGGCAAAATACACATACACATAAAATAATTTAAAAGAAAAGGGTTTAAGATCTTGGGGCTGGACAGATGGCTCTACAGTTAAAGTGTCCTTCCTGCTCTTGAGGAGGACCTAAGTTTGACTGTCAGCAACCACAAGCATCTATAACTCTAGTTTCAGAAAATCTGATGTCCTATTATGATCTTAGCTGGCACTTGTATGCATATGGTGCACATAAATGCACACGGGCAAAGACATGTACACATTAAAAAAAATGTTTGAGGTGTGTATGGTGGTGTATGCCTTTAATCCCAGCATGTGGGAGGCAGAGGTAGGAGAACCTATGAGAAAAGAGGCTAGCCTGGTCTAGTTAGTTCCTGGACAGCTAGGGCTACACAGGGAAACCCTGCCTCAAAATCAAAGCAAAAAAGCTTAAAATATTTCAAATAGGATAACAATTTTATTTATTAATTTATTTATGGTTTTTCAAGACAGGGTTTCTCTGTAGCTTTGGAGCCCATCCTGTAACTAGCTCTTGCAGACCAGGCTGGCCTCAAACTCAGAGATCTGCCAGTCTCTGCCTCCCAAGTACTGGGATTAAAGGCGTGTGCCACCACCACCTGACAACCTCACTTATTCTTATATTACCTGTTGTGGGATATTTGTACACTGTGTGAAGTTATATTGCTGTGCCGGGCGGTGGTGGCGCACGCCTTTAATCCCAGCACTTGGGAGGCAGAGGCAGGCGGATCTCTGTGAGTTCGAGGCCAGCCTGGTCTACAAGAGCTAGTTCCAGGATGGGCTCCAAAGCTACAGAGAAACCCTGTCTCAAAAAACAAAAAACAACAAAAAAAAGTTATATTGCTGTGATTGGTTTAATAAAGAGCTGAATGGCCAAGAGCTAAGCAGGACTCCTAGGCAAAAAGAGGAAACTCGTGATGAATCTAGGTGTGAGAAGAGAGCCACCAAGAGACATGAAACAGGATAGGTGGTATCTCCAGCACCATGGAGAAAGGTAAGTACATCTTTTTCAGTTTAAGGTCAGCCTGATCTCTACCATAAGTTTCAGGTGGGGCACTGTACATGCTAAGACCATGCATTAAAAAACAAAAACTAGGGCTGGAGAGATGGCTCAGCGGTTAAGAGCATTGCCTGCTCTTCCAAAGGTCCTGAGTTCAACTGAGTTCAATTCCCAGCAACCACATGGTGGCTCACAACCATCTGTAATGGGGTCTGGTGCCCTCTTCTGGCCTTCAGGCATACACACAGACAGAATATTATATACTTAAAAAAAAAAAAAAAACTAAAAAAAAATCAGTGATTAAAGAAACCAATGTTAAGATTCTTGGCTGATAAAATCCTACTTTGCTTGTTTTGGTCCAAAGATAATGCACATGAAGTTGGGAAAAAAAAAAAAAGGAAAGTATTAATTGTACTAAACAAGGATAAGCCATTTAAGTTCTCCGTACTGCAGTTTTATCATCAGGTGAGAAGTAACAAAAATACTCACACATCATGTTTTATTACTTAATGAAAATCTAATAAATATTGTTTTATTGAGACAGGATTACTAAGTAGCCCTCGGTAGCCTGGAACTTTTGTTGTAGACTAGGCTGATCTTAAACTCACCATGTCTTGAATAGCAAATTATTATTTCTCAGAAACTGTGCCAGGCAGAGGAGGCATCAATATAAAATAGAAATCAAATGCAATCATCTTGTGAGGAAGTTATACCATCAACTTCTCTTAATGCTTATGGGTGTGGGAGGGTCCACCTGTATTTCTGTGCTTTGATTGGTTAAATAAAGACCTGCCTGGCTTATAGTTAGGTCAACCCTTAGGTGGGCGGAGTAGACAGAACGGAAGTTCTGAGAGGAGAAGAAGGAAGTGAGCAGAAGCCCCAAGCCACCATCGCAAATGGATGCAGGTTAGACCCTTCCGGTAAGTCACCACGTGGTGACTTACAGACTTTTATAATGGGTTAGTTTAATTATGAGAGCTAGCCGGGAAAAGGCTAGTGATAATAAGCCAGGCAGAGTTTAAATGAATACCGTTTTCATGTTCTCATTTCGGGCATAAGCAAGCAACCAGCAGCTGAGCGGGCCGGCAGCTGGGGGCTTGGGAGCCAGGCGCTGGGGAACCTACAACCCGTACCTCTCCCCACTACTTACAACATATGGGCAAGCAAAGACGCCCGTAAACAAAGATCCAATATGTGTACAGGACTCCAGAGTGTCACACTCACCTAGCAGGGGCTGCCGCTCGCCTACCCGCAGTTGGTGATGGAACTGCTTGCTGATCATGCGCCGTCGGGCATCACTCTCATGGGCAGCCATGTAGGGGATCTCCAGGAGCATGGCAGACACCAGATAAACACACTCCAGCAGTTCCAGGTTGATGTGCAGATGAAAGGGCACCTGTCGGCGTCGCTCTACCTTCTCCTGTTCCTGGTTGCGTTCCTGTAGGCTGCGAAGCAGCAGACCCTGCCCCAGAAGTTCCTTGGCACGACCACTTGACTGGATATCCAGAAGGGCATTGTGTGCATCCTTTGTCAGGCCTTGGCGGAAGGCACAGATGCCTAGCTGCACCATGGTGCGGTTATACAGGATCTGAGCACAAAGAGCAGAGGTGATAGCTACAGGCAAACCATTCATTTATTCAGCAAATATACATAAAGCATCTATTATGTTTGAGCAGTAGGCCAGGGCCAGAGATAAGGCCTATCTCCATTCTAGAGGACAAAATTACTGTGAGAATGATTAATTTAAACTAAGGAGAAAAATAAACTGAGGGGAAGGTTTAGAAAGTGAGTTTGTGTGGTGATAGAGGCTGACAATCTGGTAAAGGCTTCATTGTGAAGAATAGCTAAGAACTAAAGACGCCACACAGATAAACACGGATAAAGTCCACACTAGAAAAAGGGAATGCCATGGTGCAGATGAATAAATGACCCAAGAACACTTGAAGAACAAGAGTGATGTAACTGAGACTGGTCAAAGACCTTACCATAAACCAAGGAGTGAGCATGTGTAAAGCAGTATCTAAAGACAAGAAGCCATGGGAAAGTTCTGAGCAAGTTGGTGATAAAATATGATTCAACAGCATTACTCTGGTTGCCATACCAAGAAACTCACAGAAAGACAGGGGACATGAAGGTGAACCAGAGTGACGATCAGGGAAAGGGGAAGAAAAGGACGATCTGTTAAGAAATCATCAGGGGCTAGAGAGATAGCTCAGTGGTTAAGATCACTGGCTGCTCCTCCAGAGGACCAGGGTTCAGTTCAAAGGAACTACATGACAGCTCACAACTGTGCACTCCTGTTTCAGGAGACCCGGAACACTCAGACATACATACATGCATATAAATAAAAATAAATTTAAAAAAATGATCACACATACAGACTACAAAGAAAAATGTGAAGCACAATTAATAAAAACTAAAAGAAACTGGGATTCAAACTGAAGATCAGAAAAGCAAAGCAGCCAGTCACTGGCCCTTATCTAGATCTCAGTCCGAAAATCATGATCCTACCACCAGGAAACCTCAGAATGAAACTGAGACCGAGAGCTGTCTCCTCCCATTTTATAATCCTCTCTAGTTCTGGGATTAAGGGCTTGCACCACTATCGCCTGGTTTCTATGGTAAACTAGTGTGGCTACTGGGATTAAAGGTGTGTCATTGCTGCCTGGTCTGTAAGGCTGGCCAGTGTGGTGTTTTACTTTTCTGATTCTCAGGCAAGTTTTATTTATTAAGATACAAATGAAATGCCATTACAAAAATGACTTAGGAATCACATGTAACATGAAAGAAAAGAACCAGGAATGTGCCAGGCAAGGTGACACACACTGGCAATCTCAGCACTTGGTAGGCAGAGACAGGCAGATCTAAATAAGAGTTTGTCTCCAAAGAAAGAAAAGAGAACCAGCACCCAACAAGGCACTGAGGATTATGGTCAATGAGATGCAAGGATATGTGGGCTTGCCACTAATCAAGACATGGATGACTGTAAACCAAAAAAATGCAGGGAGGGGATTAAGGTTTCTTGTTTGAGGGTCTGGCTATGCTTTGAACTTATAACCCTCATGCTTCAGCCTCCCAAATTCTGATGCAGAGATTATAGGCCAGTAGAACTGATACTGCATCCCCCAAGGTCTGGGATTAAACTTAGGGTCTTCTACATACTGGCAAGTTTTCTACTAGCTCTGGAACACAAAGCCCAAGAGTAAGCTTTATTAACAACAATAATAAAAATAATAAGGGATCATGAACATAAATTCAAAGAACATTAAAAAAAATTTACCAGGCTGGGCAGTGGTGACGCACATCTTTAATCCCAGCACTCAAGAGGCAGGAAGCAGGTGATGTCTGTGAGTTCAAGGCCAGCCTGCTCTAGAGAGTGAGTTCCAGGACAGCCAAGGCTACAAAGAGAAAACTTGCCTTGAAAAACAAAACAAAACGAAATAAAACAAAACACTACTCCTACTCGAGCTAAACAGATGGCTCAGGGGCCATGAGCACATATGACTCTTGCACAGCACCTGAGTGTGGTTCCCAGCACCCACATCAGATGGCTCACAAATCTACCTCTTGCTTCAGCTTTAGGGAGCCTCTAGCTTCTTTGGGCACCCAAACTTATGTGCACATGCCCACACACAGACATGCATGAAAGGCCCTGGGTTTGATTCCCAGAACCATAGTAACATGGAAGTATAAGACTATATTCCCGGTATTCAGGTGGTAGAGGTAGGAAAACCAGAAAATTCAAGGTCATTCTTGGCTATATGCAAGTTTGAGGTCAAGACTACAGATACTGCTTTAAAAAATATTAGCAATTGGGGCTGGGGGAGAAAAAATAAATACTAGCAGGACCAGATAGATGGCTCAGAGGGATAAGTATTTGCCACCAACCCTGGTGACCTGAGTTTAATCCCAACGATCTACATGGCAGAATCAAGGAATCAATTCTTTAAAACTGTTCTCTGACCTCCACATGTATGTGCTCATGTACACACATTATAAAAACAAATCCATGTGTAGGACGGGGGACTGGCACAAGTTCCAGGCCAGTCTGGACTAGGGACTCACTAAAACTGTTCAAAAGCCAGGAGGGGTGGTGCACACCTTTAATCAAGCTCCATCAATCAACCAATCTGTCTATCTGCCTGTCCTTCTATCAGTCCACCCCTGAAACTGTTGGCATGGTATAATGCTAGACAAAAATCACGATCAATGGAACAGAACAGAGAGTCCCGAAGTGCTTCATTCCAACAGCCATATGGTTATCTTTGCAGTTTTCCACAAAACCACCTGAGCAAAATAGTAGGACAAGAAGTATTTGTTACAAATGATGTTGGGTATCATGTGAGCAGAAAAGAGAACCAACCTTAATCTCACACTGCATGAGAATATTAATATAAACTGTAAGTCTAAATGTAAAAATTAAACTACAAAAGCTTATCAAAGGAGATAGGGGAAAAAAAGGTGAAAATACCTTCCTGAATTTTATTTCTCTCTCTCTCTCTCTCTCTTTTTGGTTTCTCAAGACAGGGTTTCTCTGTAGCTTTGGAGCCTGTCCTGCCTCCCAAGTGCTGGGATTAAAGGTGTGCGCCACCACTACCCGGCTACTTCTCAGGTTTTTGAGACCAGGTTTTTCTTTGGAGCTTTGGCTGTTCTGGAACTTAATCTATAGACCAGGCTGGTCTCGATCTCAAAGAGATCCACTTGCCTCTGCCCAACTATCTACTTTTATTTATTTAAAAAATGTAGGAACTGGAGAGATGGCTCAGCTCAGAGGTCCTGAGTTCTGCATACATAATAAACAAACACAAACAAAACAAAACAAAACAACAAACAAACAAACTCTTAAACTGGGCATGGTGGCAATATGCCTTTAATCCCAGCACTAGGGAGGCAGGTGGATCTCCATGAATTCAAGGCCAGCCTGGCCAAGGCTGTTACACAGTGAAACCATGTCCCTAAACAAACAAATAAATAAATGGATGAATGAACGAATAAAGTACTCTGACAAAAAAGCACAACTAAGACAAAAGAGGTAAACTATAGTGTGGAATGAAATATATCTGAGCTCTGATAAAGGGGTGGTCATGCAGACAGGCGTGGTGGTGCATGCCTTTAATCCCAACACTTGCACAAAGATCTTTGTGAGTAATGAAGCCAGCCTGGTCTACAGAGTGAATTACAGGACAGAAAAACCCTGTCTCAAACACCCCAAAGGAGTGGTCATCCAAATATATAAAGAATTCCTACCTCTCCATAATAAAAACATAAATACTCATATGTAAAAGACTAAGCAAGAGTTGGCTTTTCATCAATGAAATAAAAGAATAAAGAGAAGAGCTGGGCGGTGGTGGTGCATGCCTTTAATCCCAGCACTTGGGAGGCAGAGGCAGGCGGATCATTGTGAGACCAGCCTGGTCTACAAGAGCTAGTTCCAGCGCAGAGAAACCAAAAAAAAAAAAGAATAAAGAGAAGATACTGTCTAAACCACCACAACTGGGCTAGAAAGAAGGATCAGCGGGGGTATGGTTCACTTGCTGTGCAAACGTGAGGATCAGAGTTTGAATTCCCCAGAAGCTACACAAACAGCTGGATGGAGAAGAGTGCATTTATGATCGCACCACTCCTACAGGATCACAGGAGATAAACTTCTGGGAAGCCGTGGGTCAGCATTAACAAAACACTATTGTTTTAAACAAGGTGAAAGGTGAGGACCCACACCTGAGACTGCCCACTGACCCCTACACATGTCATGGCACACATATACCCCCACACATACTTTAAATTTAAAACCAACATTATAAGACAGGTGTACTAAATGGAAATGTAAACTGGGCAGTGGTAGCACACACCTTTAATCCCAGCACTAGGGAGGCAGAGGCAGGTAGATCTTTGTGAGTTCAAGGCCAGGCTGGTCTACAGAGCAAGTTCCGGACAGCCAGGGCTACACAAAGAAAACTGTGTGTGTGTGTGTGTGAACCTAAATGTATTTCCCACTTGTCTTAAATAGACACAAAAGGGGATCTACACCTCAAATGTGGCTTTTAGCAATTTATATAAAAAGTTCTCCAAATGTTGCTATACAGAAAACTGCCTTGTCATGAACTCAGCTAATTTCACTGTGATATAGTGTCCCAATAGAGCACAGTTATCTAGGTTCCTTTTTCCTCTAGTTTAACAGCTGCTTCAAAATCCTTTTCATCTTTATAGAAAAGATCACCTAATACTTTAAACCAGACAGTAGACAAATAAATATTGGTTATTTATACAAGATATATGATTTATATACACAAATGTTGGCTGGGGACTAGAGAGATGGCTCAGCGATTAAGAGCACTGGCTGTTCTTCCAGAGGTCCTGAGTTCAATTCCCAGCAACCACATGGTGACTCACAACCATCTGTAATGACATCTGGTACCCTCTTCTGTCCTGTAGATGTACATGAAGACAGAACACTGTATACGTAATATATGAATAAATAAAAAAAAAATCTTTAAAAATAAAAAATAAATGTTGGCTGAACCCAAATCTAAGTGAATTCTAATGTTGTGGGATAGTAAAAATTTTATGTCCATGTGTGAAATCATCAAAGAATGCTGGGATTTGGAAAAGACCAAGCACCTGTCTGGATCTGCACTAGCAGCTAAACAGGTGATAATTCTTATTGAGTCTATTTACCTAACTGTGGACAGCGGCCCAAGGCCTGGCTTCTCCTTCACCATGAAGGCCAGAAATCTCCCCCACCTACCTGTACTGGTGGATCTGCATGCTGAATGTTGTCTTGTAAGTGGCTCATGAGCATGAGGTCACGGGCCTGATACCAGCGGGAGTGGAGAGCATGATGGTAGATATGGCAGAGGATGGCACAGGTACGGATCCGGTCTGTACGGTCCTTGGCATAGATGTATTTGCAGAGTCTTTCCATCAACACAGCTGAGTCCTCACCCTCATTTTCTGCCTGGTCTTGCTCAGACTAGAAGAATGGAAGATCTCAGTGATGGCTATCCACCAAAGACCATGGCTTTAAATGGCTTAGGCTCCAGCAACAAAACACGGAATTCTTCCCAACCTCAGTGCAATCTCTCCAATTCCCTCCCCGTCAGAAGTCCCTAGGGAGCTAGAAGACTTACCATCAAGGTCTAACAGATAAAGAGGACAAATT
Organism: Dicrostonyx torquatus; assembly: GCA_028555095.1. Classification (NCBI taxonomy): domain Eukaryota; kingdom Metazoa; phylum Chordata; class Mammalia; order Rodentia; family Cricetidae; genus Dicrostonyx; species Dicrostonyx torquatus. The sequence continues at coordinate 7,941,134 of JAQHUG010000016.1, read as the reverse complement.
CACACTTCTCTCACTCCTCACATGACTGCCAAGTAGTCTCACCTTTGAGGACCCTTCAGGAGGAGTAAGCTGACGCTGATGGGCCTTGTAATCGAACTTGTAATAAGTGTGCAGGATGCGCCTCAAGTAGATCTGGCAGATTTCCTCAGTGGTACCTTTCTCCTCCAGGTAGCGCTGCACACGTTCAATGATGGCACATACTTGTGCCTCATCCTTCAGGTGCTCCACATACTCTGGTAGGGAGGACATCCACCCTCATCTCAGATGTGAGTACTGGCTTTCCCAGCCCTCTGTCTGCAGTCAATCCAACCACTCTGGTTTGCTCTCGATAGTTACACCCTGAAAACATCACCCTCTCCCATGAGCTTACCATCTCACTGCTTAGGAAAGTATCTGAGTTGCCACCTGGTCAACAAGGACTAAATCTACCACTTGCCTCCCCAGGGTTGCCCTTTCAGTCTGACTTTAATGCTTATAAAACCTCTAAGTTAGTATGACCACCTGCACTGTTCCTCTCACCAAAGCCCCTGTTTCCTTAGGCTTACCTTGAGAGTGAGGATCAGTATTTTGCATTATTTTGGTAAATTCTTCATCCATTCGCTCCACCAGAGTTAGGATGCAGCCGCGTACACGCAGTGGCTGAAGGATGCAAAGAAGGAACATATTAATCCAGGGTCCTAGCCTAAACTCAACTCTTGTCTCCACCAGGTCTTCCCAGTTATCCTGCCAATCCCTCCCCTTACCTGATCAAAATTGTTTAAGTTCTCACTCTCTTCCAAAATGTTCTCTCCAACAAAGATGTTGGAATGTGCAACCAAGATATCCATCAGTTCATTGATGCAGTCCAGGCACATCTGCCACATCTCTGGCTGTCAAGAGACGAAGGAACAAAGTTAAAGAATGGATAAATGTTGTTTCTGAAGAGCCATTCGCCAAGAATCACAGGGCCTTCAACATGCAAGGCTGTTGTGGGCCCCAAACCTTAAAACTCTAGGTATTTTCTCATGAACCCCCCTCAACCAACATAACCCTGGTACTCTTCTGTTGTTCTCACCTTCATGTACGTGGCCAGGTTAGGGTTGTAGTCGTAGAGAGAGGCAATGATATTGAACTTGATCTTAACAATGACACCCTCCCCTAGGTTGTTTTCAGAAGCAATTTGAACCAGCAGCTGAAGCAATTCAATCTGGGTAGCACTGGAGGGACACAGAACAGGGTGAGGCTTTAAGATAAACCTGCCATTCTCACTGTTATGCAGGATATCCTTTCAGACAAGCAAAGCAGCCAATTCCACATCTTTACTATCTGTGTATGCGCTTCTTGTTTATCTGTGGGTTCTTTTGAGACAAGGTCCCAGGTAGCCCAGGCAGACCTTGAGCATGTTATGTAGCTAGAAAGACCTTCAACTTCTGATTCTCAAGCCTTCACCACCCAAGTGCTGGGATTACAGCTGGTTTTATGTGCTGTCAGGATTCAAACCCAGGGCTTCATGTATGCTAGGCAAGCACTCTACCAACTCAACCACACCCCCAACCCTTGCTTCTCTTTTAAATTCCCAACAGAAACAATGGTAATGCCATCCATCCTGAAGTGCTATTTATAAAAGGTCTTGATTCTTTCCATCTTTTTGGTTACCTAATAAATAAAGACACATATCATTTCCATTTAATTAACTGTAACAGAAGTTCAGTAGTTCAAAGTTATAAAAAGAGCACACAGCAGAAAATGGACAGGTATGTCTCCAGTATACAACCACATATAATATTCTCTCAAAACAGAATGATTTCCACATCAATGTTTACTTGTGTTGTAAAGAAAGCTGTCAAAAGAGGACCCTAAGAGACGTAAATGGATCTACATAGGAAGGAGAAAAAAAGACAGGATCTTCTGAGTAAATTGGGAGCGTGGGGGTCAAGGCAGAGAGTAGAATGGGGGAAGGGAGGGGAGCTTAGAAAAATGTATAGTTCAATTAAAACAGTAATAATAAAAAAAAGTTGTCAAACTGAAAACGTAGCTATGGGCCAAGGCCACAAATCTCACCGGTCTGTTCCCTTCTTGCCTCTGGCCTGCAGAATCTCATTCAGTTTCTTGATGACAACAGCATGAGTAATCTCAGTGCCCTTGGCAAACATTTTTGGTTTCTCCTGGGCAAAAATATATACTGTCATACATACATCAACAGAAACTTATTCTTGCTTTAAGCTCCTTCCCACTCCAACCAGGCGGAACCTGTACACCTTCCTAAATCAGTCTCCTTTACTCCAAAACCCTCACCTTAACAAGTGGCACGCCACCACGGACCCTTTCCCACTCCCCGCCTTCATTGTCTTCCTCTTCCTCATCCAGACGCTTAGACTTCCTATCATGCTTCTTCTTGGCTTTGTCTTCCCGTTTCTTCTCAGCTGCTTTTTTGTCCTCCTCTGTAGTGGGTGCCCTGACAGGAGACAAAGGAGATGAAAGATGAATCCTTTCCTCGCCTCACCTCTGAGGCCTCCTCCTCCCCACAAATGCTGGGGTTAAAGATACACACCAATATTTAATTTACATATTGATTAGGGATCGAACTCTGAGCCCCCTGCATGGTAGGTAAGCACTCTATTAACTGAGCTACAAACCTAGGCCCAAAACTGACTTGCACATATGCCAAGTATACTCATTAAGTTGAATTCTCTTGGTCTAAAGTGACTATAAATTATGTCCACAGCTCATAGAATTTCTTCTTCCTGTTCCAAGAATTTGCCCCTTATAATAAAGAATAATAACTGGAATCTTTTTGGGTTAGCTTGGGATTATGTGACCCGTGTCCTCACCCCCCCCTTTTCAGTAACACTGAGCCACTCCCTACACTACCTCGAACAGCTCTCCTGAGAGACAAAACTGAAGACTAAAAAGATGCAGCTTGCTCACTATCACATAACCAACAGATGCCTAAAACGTGAGTTTCGTAATGAGAATGTGGTTAAGATTTGAACGCTGAAGACTACAAATACTGTATTTGTAGTGATCAGGCACTAGAATCTAAAAACTGGCCATAAAAGGGAAGCAGTGGGCTTCTACATAAAGATTCCATGAAAACAAAGAGCAACACCCTTCAAAATGATTATTAAGGCTTTTCTACCCTCTCACTGTAACGCTCAAACCCATGACTTCCTTACTTTTTAAGGAACTTTGAAGCCAGAACAGTTTGTTTTCCTTCTTCTTCTTCTGAGTCCGAGTCAGAAGAAGTAGAACTGGTGTCCCATTCCTCATCATCTTCAGAATCTTCAGAGTCCTCATCATCATCCTTACAGGAAAGAGAGGATCAGGAAAAAAACAAGAGACTTTCTCTGCTCCTGCTGACACACAACATTCCAGGCATTTGATTACCAGAAAAAGAGCAGTTATGGATAGAACCAAGCTATTACGTAAAACCGACCACTAAAACTCTGGAGTCATAAATTATCCCAAGAGGTCAGGTGATGGTGGCATGTGCCCTTAATGCCACCACTCAGGAGGCAGAGGCAGGTGGATCTCTGTGAGTTCAAGGCCAGCCTGGTCTATGAAGCGAAGTCCAGGACGGACAGAACTGTTACACAGAGAAACCCTATTTCGAAAAACCAGAACACAAACACACACAAAAAATTATCCCAAAGTAAGTACCACAAAGCTCCCCAACACAGTGCTGGGCCTGGCAGTTAGATCCCCATTCACCTAGTGTTCCAATACAAATTCCCTAACTTTCACTGTCTGAACTGCAAGATTTTGTAAGATCAAGTTTTTTCTTCCAAGGACCCAAATAGCCTCTGGCAGCAAATCACCTCCCAGTCTAACTCTGGATCTTACTTCCATCTTTTTGAGGAACTTTCGGCTGTCTCCAGAAGATTCTTGTTTCTTCTTCAAGAAAGCTGCAGCACTGACTCCATCATCATCCTCATCTTCATCGGAAGAGCCTGGTAGGAAGTGGGAAGAAAAAAAGCTAGAACATTAAAGAGCAAGATTGAAATGGGAAACTAGAAGAAAGGAACCCATGACTTTCTAACTATCTATGTGAGGAGGATAATTTAAAAATGGAGAGGCTTGTGTTAAGGCTCTGCACAGTCTAAGGCATGAACTGTAGATGATCAAGTTGTTTTGAGAACCCGACCAGTTCTCAGAATCGAGAACAGGGAATGTTTTTGTTTTAATTAAGATAGAGACCCGTTGATGTGCCTCACATCCTTGACATCTGTTCATTGTCTGGGAGTGGACGTGCATACTGGACCAGGTGTTTGGACGAATGCTGATGACTAAGCAATGAGCCCCCTTTGTTCCTGAGGCTTAAAATCTTGCCTCAGGCCAGGCAGTGGTGGCGCATGCCTTTAATCCCAGCATTCGGGAGGCAGAGGCAGGCAGATCTCTGAGTTCGAGACCAGCCTGGTCTACAAGAGCTAGTTCCAGGACAGGCTCCAAAGCCACAGAGAAACCCTGTCTCAAAAAACCAAAAAAAAAAAAAAAAAAAAAAATCTTGCCTCAGAATGCCTCTAGCGGATGCTGTTTCAACCCGGGAGAAACATGCAGTCAGATGGATGTAAGCCTGTGCCCGTGATGTTGTACTGGTGATGCATATTCCAATGTTGTTCCACTGATGTGTAAGGCCCATCACCGTGACATTTACTAGAATGCGTATTTCCATGTTCTGGTGCTGTATACAGAACGCCTAGTAGTAAATTCCCAGGTGAAGCACCCTGTCTTGGGGGCTTCCCACTCTATTTGTTTCAATTAAGCTTCCTTATAGAGTACATCTCTCTCTTTACTAATTTCACGTCTCGTGGAAGTTCTTTCTCATGGACTGAATCAAAAATAAAAGTCGGCACAGCAAAGTGGATAAAATTATTTGTCCTTACAATCTGCAATCAAGGGATCTTCTCTCACCTTCTGAATCTTCCTCATTCTTCTCTGCATCTTCATCTGCAGACTGTTCAGGGTTCTGCATTGAAGAAAATCAGAGATTTCAGGATGCCTGCCATAAACCAGGCATGGTGGCGCACACCTTTAATCCCAGCACTCAGGAGGCAGAGGTAGGCAGATTTCCAAGTCTGAGGCCAGGCTGATCTACATAGTGAGAACTCCATCTCAACTACAACAAAAATGCCTGCTAAATATAACCAATCCTGCTTCTCAAATCCGTAGAGTTTGTTAAGGCTCTTTCTCTGGCCACGCCACCATGTACTAGTACTGAGTTTGGTCACAGGATCATTTTTCCAGTCTGAAGTTAGCCTCGAGCTGACTCACCTGCTTGTAGTTTGTGATATGTGACTCAAAATCTCGGTTGTATTTTCGGATCTTCTGGCGCAAGGTACTCAGAGCCTTGGCATTGTTCTTGTTCATCTTCTTTTTCCCTTCTTTATCTTCCCAAAGCTAGCATGGTAAGAAAGTAAGAACAGGGATCCAAGACTCTGTGGCATTTTCCAAAACTCAGGCTTTATAATCACATTTTGGGATCTTGCTATTTAGATACCACCTGAACCACCTATTAACCAAGACTGTAACTATTTATTTGTAATGCTGGGGACTGAACCTAGACAAGTGCGCTACAACCCTACCTGTATCTCTAACCCTAACTAACTTATTTTTTTGAAGATTCTTTATATATCACGACTACAAATACAAAACCATAAGTAAAAGGTGATTAAAAAAAACAAAAACAAAACACAACATGAGCAGTGGTGTCGCATCCCTTCAATCCCACCACTCAGAGGCAAAGGTAAGTGGATCTCTGAAGTTGAGGCCAGCCTGGTCTACAGAGCCATTTCCAGAACAGTCAGGGCTACACAGAGAAACCCTGTCTCAAAGAAACAAAACAAAAGAAACACCCCATAATCAAGCTCTTGTTTAAAAAAAAAAAAGTTTCTCTTCTGCTCTCTCATTTTTTAATGAGAACACGGTACTTTATGTAATAAGGCAAAGAACCCCGAGGAGAACCCTGGCTATGGGAAAGGAGCATAGCTGGGGTCACATCCCTCTCTGTGTCCTCACGGAGTCACACCTCATTAAGATAGTCCTCGAGGTCAGCCAGGATGCGGATATAGAATCTGGGGACACCTTCCTTATCCACAATACTCTTGGCTTTCCCATATGCTTTTCCCAGGAGCTCAAACTCTTCCAGACACTTGGTGACATCTCGAATCTTCATGGCATTACGGATGGTTCGTATAAGGTTGGTCAGCTCCTCAAACCTAGGCGGAGAGTTCAATACCAGATTGGTTGTGTCTATCACAGAGAAAGTAACATCCGAACTCCCTTAGTACCCAGCCTACAGTGGCCTCACCTCTTGTCCTTGGCACTTCGGACAACTCTCTTTGTATCCTCCTCATCTTCACTCAGTAACAAAGGCCTGTATGGAAGAAACAGAGACCATTAACCTTCATTCTTACCTATCGTGATTCCTTTCCTCAGATGAACCAGGTGAGAATTAGAGCATCCACACTTCCCCTTTTCTGATTCTCTTCTTCATAATCAACTTAACAGCCATAACTTTCAACACGGCCCTAAGTCCAACCCACACAGCATACACCTCCAAACAAACAACTGAAGAGTGTATATACCCTACAAAATTGATTACATAGTGGCACACATGGCTACAGAAGTATGTAAGAAAGAAGCAGAGAAAAGGTATCTCGACCCAACAAGTGGAAAAGCCTTCAAGAAGCTGGTACCTGAATCAGGTCCTAAAAAGAAACATTTTGCAAAACAGGAGAGGCCACTAGTAAAGAAAAGCTTTAGTGGATTCCAGGGTGGTGGCGGCACACACCATTAATAAGAGCATTCAGGAGAGGAGGGTGGATTTCTGAGCTCGAGGCCAGCCTGCTCTACAGAGTGAGTTCCAGGACATCAGGGCTACACAGAGAAATTCTGTCTGGGACATAAATAAATAGAAACTTTTGCAGTTGGAGAGATGGCTCAGAGGTTTTAAGAGCATTGACTGCTCTTCCAGAGGTCCTGAGTTCAACTCTCAGCAACCACATTGTGGCCCACAACCATCTATAATGGGATATGATGCCTTCTGGCATCCAGGCAAGTATGCAGACAGAACACTGTATATATAATAAATATTTCTTTAAAAAGTTTTGAGAGGGGCCAAAGCATTCAGTCAGAACAGTTAATATTTTAAAATTTTTTTGGTTAATTTTCCCTGATGGTTTTTCACTTTTGAACAGTGTTATGGAATTGTAGTCACATGAAGACTATATATATAAAGTAAGATTTTATTACATAAGTATTATATAGTTATATATAAAATACTACATTATTATATAACATATCCTCATCTACAATTCTTCATAAGTCTCTGTAGAGGTACATATATAATAATAATACATTAAAACTATAGGCACACAGAAAAATAATTGAAGTTTTGAGAACTTTAAAAATTTTTAATTTGCAGAGATAGAGGAAAGACAGTAAAATACAGGCAAGCACAGCAGCGTTTAACAACTTGCACGCAGAATCCAACGACAGGACTGCAGAGCCACAACAGAACAGACACTACGCAGCACTCAATGTTTCCGTGAATACAAAGTCACTGAGGGTTGCTTGGTGGGAAGCGTTTTACGACGCCCAGTGCGACGCAAACAGGGAGAAGACATGGACACCAGCAACGCATGTGGGAATGGAATCTCAAGACGCAGGCTTCTGATGCAACACCAAGCGGCGGGAAACCTCGGGTCCTCGGTCCTTAGCACCACGGCGAGGACTCCCAAAGTCGGCAGCCGCTAGGAGAGCTGTCCTCCGCAGACGCCCCCAGCCCACTCGGTCCCCCCGCCCCGCGAGCTGCCAAACCCGGTCTCTCGGCTCCCTCAGCTCACCGTTTGCCGTGGGTCCCCGAGAAGGGCTTGGTGTCTAGCTCCTCCCCAGACAAGGACGACTCGGACTCACTGTCCGAACCAGTGGTGAAAAACCGCGACATGGCGACGGCGCTGCTGAGGGGCTGAGGCTCGCGCGGCCGGAACCTGAGGAAAACCGCGGCGTCAGGGCTGGCGGACAACCGTGGCGACCACCTCCCGACCCCGACCCCGACCCGGTTCCGCCTGCACGCCGCCCCCCTCGCTCGCCGGGGACCACAAGGCCTAAGCGACACAAACCAGCTGGGCGATGGACTCCCCGGGAAAACACGAGACAGCCGGGACGACGGAAAAGGAACTGATTCCTGCGTCACTTCCTGGAAGCGCCAAAGAAGGCGTCAAGTAACTACAATTCCCAGTGGTCTTTGCACCATCCTGGGCCTGGGACGATTTGCTGTGGAGACTCTTTGACTTGCTGCTTCCCAAACCTGCCGCCACTAGGCTGTAAGTCTGAAAAGACAGAATGTGGTTGCTGCCTGATGGTTTGTGTCTGTAATACCCAGACTAGGGAGGCTGAAGCAGGAAGATACTGGGTTCTGTAGGGTCCTCGAGAAGTCCCCAGAAGACCACCAGTAACAAAGCGTCAGCAACAGCGTTAATACCACATGCTGGTGGGATCACATACCCCGAGAGGGATCTGTCAGCTCCTTTTAAGCACAGCTGTGAGGCTAGAATAGCTTGGTCACACTGCTGACGGGACAGGTTCATAAAAACCAGTTACCTGAGTTTACTGGGAGGCAGCACTAGATTTCAGGAAAAGTCATAAGCTGACGTCATCCTTTTCTGGGCTGGGCTTTTCTGCTCAGCATCTAAGCAGAAGTACCTGACATTCCAAACCTCTCAACTATTAGATAAGATCACCAGATGTCCTTGAGTCCAGTACCTACCTACGCCCCTTTCACCAAGACTGCTTCAGACAGATCAGGGTCTTGAACCCTGAAAATCCCATCACTCCCAACCACTGCTATGATAAAAACCCTACCCCGCCCATGCTGGTCGCTCTCTGATCTCCTACCCCTATTTGGACACACGGAGGCTTCAGGCTCAAGCTTGAAATAAATCTTATTAAGTTTTATATATGAGATTGAGTCCCCATGGTGGTCTTTTGGAGGTCCCTGATCTGGGCATAACACAGCTACAGGAATTTTAAAAGCCGTGTGACCATTCTACTTAGGATTGGCTTATGAAAGTGGCAATCATATTAGTATATTTCTAGTTGGTTAGGTCTAATCTGGACGTGTCCCAGACTTTGTCATTTTTTAGTTATTGCCTCTGTGTGTGTGTGTGTGTGTGAGAGAGAGAGAGACAGAGACAGAGAGAGAGAGAGAGAGAGAGAGAGAGAGAGAGAGAGAGAGAGAGAGAGAGATATTTAGCCCAGGCCAAGTATGAGTAGGAACTGAGGCCTAGGTCTCAATTGTGTTTTTAGGGTCCTGTCATGGTACTTGCCTGGCTCTCTCAGGGTTGAGACCAGACTGGACCAAGAAAAATGCTCTGGCCTCCCATCTGAACTCCAGAGTAAGAGTCTAAGGGTAAAATGAGCCTATACTAGCCATAGGATTCAGGAGATAATTCAGCCAAAAAGGCACTTTTCACCAAATCTGAGAACCTTAGTTAATTCTCTGGGGTCACGAGAGTTGAAAAGGAGAACCGACTCCTGATGGTTGTCCTCTGACCTAACCTCCCTTTCTCTATCTCTCTAAATATAATGAAAATAATAATAAAAATACTCCCTCACATTCAGTCATTCAGTCATTATTGCATGCATACTTTTTTTTTTTAATTTTTGGTTTTTCAAGACAGGGTTTCTCTGTGGCCTTGGAGCCTGCACTGGAACTAGCTCTTGTAGACCAGGCTGGTCTTGAACTCACAAAGATCCGCCTGCCTCTGCCTCCTGAGTGCTGGGATTAAAGGCGTGAGCCACCACCACCCGGCACATGCATACTTATTAACGAAATGTTTTTTGTGACTGAGTAATGCTGCAGGCACAGGACACAACTGTGAGTAAAAGTGGGCAAACAAAGAATTCACATGTGTGTTCAGGGAGGAACTACTGCTCTCCCAGGTGCTTTTGGCTGTGGAAAGGCAGTGATTTCACAGTCTCTTTCCAACAGTGATGTGATCATCTATGTAGGATGCGCTGAAAGAGAAAATGAGATGTTCCAAGTTCTTCGGGACTTCCCGAGCTCACTCTGGAAATTGATGGTAAAGTAGAGTCAGTCATGGAGAGGACAGCACTGGTGCCAATACTTCCAAAATGCCTGTAGCTGCAAGAGAAGCCTCTGTTTACACTGGAATTGCACTACCAGAATATTTCCGTGATGTGGCTGCCACGTCAGTATGATGGCTGACTCTACCTCTAGATGGGCTGAGGCCCTCAGAGAAATCTCAGGTCACTTAGTAGAAATGCCTGCAGATAGAGGATATCCTGTATATCTTGGTGCCTGGCTGGCTTCTTTCTGTGAACGAGTGGACAGAGTGAAATGTCTCGGGAACCCTGAAAGACAAGGAAGTGTCAGCATTGTAGGAGCAGTTTCTTCACCTGGTGGTGATTTTCTGATCCAGTCACATCTGCTATTCTGGGTATTGTTCAGGTGTTCTGAATAACTAGCCCAACGCAAGCACCTCCCCTCTGTCCACTGACTCATCAGCTATAGCAAGGACATGTGTGCCTTGGATGAGTACTGTGACAAACACTTCACAGAGTTTGTTCCTCTGAGGACCAAAGCTAAGGAGATTCTGCAGGAAGAAGAGGACCTGGCAGAGATGGTACAGCTTGTGGAGAAGGCCTCTTTGGCAGAGATAGATAAAATCACTCTGGAGGTAGCAAAACTTATCCAAGATGACTTCCTACAGCAAAATGCTTTTTATTCACTGGCTCAGAGAGCTTCTCAATGTACCTGTGGTCATAGCAGCATGATAGCTTCTATTCTGTGAGTAGCTATCTGTGTCGTACAAAAAAAAAACTGTGTCGTACAAAAGAAAAAAAATCAATTTTGTCTCACTGTTTCAGTATGTTTAAATAATAGTTTCCATGTTTGTACATGAGGCACATTTCTGAGAACTTGGAGAGCTAGCCCCTGTCACTCTCTGGCTCATAGTGCTAGCACCATGCTTCCTCTTCAGGAGGGAGAAGGGTATTGAAAATGTCTGACACTCTCAAGTACACAAGCGTAATAACAAAGTATTTATTTTAAGCCTCAGTATGTTTTTTTTGTTTGTTTGTTTTGTTTTTCGAGACATGATTTCTCTGTAGCTTTGGAGCCTGTCCTGGAACTAGCTCTTGTAAGACCAGGCTGGTCTCGAACTCACAGAGATCCGCTTGCCTCTGCCTCCCAAGTGCTGGGATTAAAGACGTGCGCCACCACCGCCCGGCTTCCTCAGTATGTTATTTAAATTATTAGGTGGTACATTTCTTTTGGCCTTTTGGGGAGACGCAGTGCATGTCTTTACACATGGACTGCTGTTCAGGAAGGATGTTCTCCCATGCAGTGTTTTAAAGACTGTTAAATGATGTTGACAGATACCGATTATGCAATGACTTGTTGACACGTGGAGTAATGGTGCTGCTTAATCAGTTTGCTTCCAATGTGACTTCATATCCAGAGGCCGTGACTAGTGGAAATGAAAAAGATCTCAAAAACTCTCTACTTACACCTACCAGCAAACTAGGCTTGTGACCAGAGCAAATGATCCAAAGAAACTACTTGACCAAGTTTGGATTTGTCGTCCTGGATTTGAGATGTGCAATTTTCCTCCTTTAAGGAATGTTGATGTATGAGTGCAGAGAAGCTAGAGAAACATTGCTCAGATTTCCACTGTAACTTTCCTTTTATCCACATTGTAGAGTTTTGAATTGCTCACTCATAGTGTTTCTTTAGTAAGGCTATGTTAAAATACAGTGATCTTTTGAAAAGATTATGCAGTTCTGTTTGTTATGCTGTGCCTGGTCCTGAGTGCAGCCAGTTAAATAAGTTTCATAAGTATTTTTCCAAAGGGTGTAGGTGTTAAATCTACATCCTGAACAATGTATAAAAGAGGCTATATAAATTGCCTCCTTATCCTTGAGATTTCACTGTCTTTATGCCAAGAGTAATGTATAATTATTAAAGTCTATGAAAAATAAAAAGTGAATGTAAATTAAAAAGGAATTCTGGGTATAATAGTCTGGGCTGGCATCCATGGTCTCTTAATGTCTGCATAATGCTTGACCAGAACCTTTTGGCTTTCATTGTCTCCTGTGAGAAGTCAGGTGTAATTCTGATAGGTCTACCTTTATATGTTACTAGACCTTTTTCCTTTGCACCTCTTAATATTCTTTCTTTACTCTGTATATTTAGTGTTTTAATTATTATGTGGCAAGAGGATTTTTTTTTCTGGATCCAGTCTATTTGGTGTTCTGTAAGCTTCTTGTATCTTCATAGGCATATCTTTCTTTAGGTCGGGAAAGTTTTCTTCTATGATTTTGTTAAATAAATTTTCTGTGCCTTTGATTTGAATGTCTTCTCCTTCTATACCTATTATTCTAAGATTTGGCCTTTTCATGGTGTCCCATATTTCATGGATATTTTGGGTTAAGCTTTTGTTAGATTTAATGTTTTCTTTAACTGATGGGTTTATTTCTTCTATTTTATCTCTCTTCCATTTCTTGTATTCTGCTGTTCATGGTTGCATTTGTGGTTCCTGATCTTTTTCTCATGATTTCTGTTTCTATAATTCCTTCGGCTTGTGTTTTCTTTATTGTTTCTATTTCAGTTTTAAAGTCCTGAATAGTTTCTTTTATATGTTTGATTTCTTTTTCTTGGTTTTCTTTAAGTGATTTGCTGATGTCTTCCAATTTTTTGTTTGTCTTTTCCTCTATTCCTTTAAGGGAATTCCATCTTTAAGAATTTCAAACATTCTCTTGGGGTTATTTTTTTTGATCATTTTATTCTGGTTCATCCATATTTGGTTGTTCAGGTCTTACTTTTGTAGGGTCTTTAGATTTTACTGGTATTGTGTTGCTCTTTGTGGTGTAGCATGTGATCTTACCTTTTCTACTCATCTTTTCCTCTAATAGGTGTGGTTGGGGCTCTCTGAGATTCTGTTGAATAATCTTCTAGGTGCCAGTGAATCCAAAGCTCAGATGATTGTTCCTTGTGGTACAGTCAGTGTCACAGTTCTAGTTACCCCGTTGGTTATTACTGTTCCTGGAGGTAGTTCAGCGGTCCTGTGCTTTGGTCTGCTCCCTTGGAGTTTGCTGTCTCAGGCCTACTTTGGCCTAGGTTGCTAGCTTTGATCTATTTCTGTAAATCCTGGTGTGGATCCCTTCCTGCAGAAGTCAAAAAAAAAAAAGAAAGAAAGAAAAGAAAAAGAAAAGAAAGAAAGAAAGAATTCACATGTGCACTTGTTTATTTATTTTGAGACAAAGTCTTGAGGAACCCAGGCTGGCATTAGGCAGCCAAAGATGATCAGAAACTTCTGATGTTCCTCCCTCAACCTTCTAAGTGATGAAATTAAAGGGTGCATTTCCATTGTAATGGTCTCTCCTCTCCCATTAAGAGACAAGCTGTCTGCTGAGGCAGGCAGATCTTCCTTCCTGCTTGCAGCCTGAGTCTCTTCCTTTCTGTCTCTCTCCCTTCTCCCTACTTCTATCCCCCCTCTGTTTCTCTCTGTCTCTGCTCTTCCCCCATCTCTCCTTCTCCCTGTTTCCCTTACCCCTCCATAATGCACTAAATAAATACCCACTTCATCTGCATGGTGTGCCTACCTGTCTCAGTCTCTAACCCACCATGCAGCTCCCTGCCTAGGACCGGGCTGCCTTCGTGGCTTGCTATGGTCTTGGGACCTGCTGCCTGCTGCCTGCCCGGGGACCTGCAACGTGGTGTCATGGCCTGCTGCCCACTACCTCCACTTGGGGACAGCGCAGCATTTTTATTTAAACCATAACATTGATGCTTGGTGAGTCGGCCAGGTTATCCATGTTCCCTCCTGCCCACGAGCAGGCCGGCTGAGGACACATGGAATCCTGGGCTCGGGAACCAGGTTTCTTTACAACAGCTCTGCGTTGTATCTGCCTCAAACGCCGACCTCTACGCACACCAGCAGCTTCGGTGGTGAGTTTTCCCCTTCCAGCCCTCAACCACAGCCTTCACAGCTACAGTTGAGTGCTTCGCTGACATTCATCTCTGGTTGCTTACCATAGCTAAAACCATGACCAGATGACTTGGGGTCAGTCCTTCCATGCTAGTTATTTGACTGGGGGCCCAGGGTCCTTGGATTTTCTATCTTCTTTTTTTTTTTTCCTTTTCTTTTGGACCACTCATCAGTGGTCCCCGCTGTGAGTGATTACTCAGAGCAGCCTCTGGCCTCTCTGGTTTCCAAGTTGCCCCAACCGGAGCCAGTCAGGTTTCAACACCCCACCTGTAGACAAGAGACATCTTTCTATCATTTTCACACCCCGCCTATAGAGAGGAGACATCTCCCTATAAGCCTTGTGGTGTCACTGTTTTTGCGGGTTTTCATGTTTTCAGCTATGGTATAAACTCTCAAACTTTGCTCTGCCAGTGTCCCACCGGCTCCACTTTTCTTCAAACTGTCCCTGCCACTGCTACTGACAAGATTGGTTGGATCCATGAGGCAGCTGTTTTCAATTCCAGCCTTTGCTTCCCTCCATGGCTTGTGGCATGGCGGCTCGGCAACAGGGTGGATCACACCTCTAGATCTCTCTTCATACAACATGACCACTGCAGTTTTGACTGAGGTCAGGTGACTTCATTGCCATCTTAACTGAGAGCCAGCCAGGTCAGGTGACCAAGTTCCGCCATCTTTACTGAGGAATTCCCTGCCTGGTTCCCCAGTGTTCACTCTGTTACATGTGTATTTTGTGCAGTGGCATGCCTTTGGTAGGGCCCACCAAAAGCATCCACTTTGTCCAATTCCTGTTCACTGTGTGTGTGTGTATGTGCATACATGTAACTTAAATACACCTATGTTTACTGTTAAATGTTATAATTGTCTGTTCATTGTATCTCATTCCAGACTGCAAAGCAGTAAGTCTCATGTTTTAAACTGGTATTTACTTTTAGTCTCTTACAAAAAATATTATATATTTAATTCAACTCTGCTTTAAAATATATTAAGCTGTTCTCTACTATTGTTGGTTCTGCCATTAACCTATTTTAAGCAGTTTTTTCTTTTTTCTGTGTTTTTATGAGTGTAAATCTTACCTGTTAAGTTGAGAGTCAGTACAGTCAAGCTCAGACCCAGGTCTCCAGGCAGAGTCTATACTGTAGTTATACCTGATTAACAGCCCTCAACTGCTCAGAGATCTGGGGAATATGGCATTTAAATATTTAATTATTAAAAAAAACTTTTCATAACAAAAAGAGACAGATTGGCTCCCAGCAGCAGCACTCTACTTCCTCCAAAGAAGACAGAAGACAAATGGGCACAAAACAATGTCCACCTGCAATTCACTTTAACTGCCTAGCACTGACCACTGGGAAAAACTGCCTTTCATCTAAACTGAAGATCTCCAGACATGGACAGAATCACTGGAATCAACAGCCTAGCTGCTCACGTAAAGGTAGGCTTGTTTTCCTACAGATTTCTAGCCCACAGGATCTTCTGGAGCCTGGCAGACCCTGCATTAAACATCAAAAGACAAATACAACCCTCAGCAACCTTGGAGGACCCTGAAGAGTACCACTGGGTGCCAACCAAGTAAGTTCTCTGTTGTTTTTTAATCAATAACTCAAATAAAATTTTATCCTTCTCAAAGATCTCTGATGCAGTTTGACAGCTGAGAGGTTTTGTCAGTTTAAAGGGACAACTTCACCAAACAAATTTCAGCAAAATACAAATACAAGTTATTAAGGCATGTACCTGCAAGTTATAAAGGTGTGAGGACAAATGCACGCTATCAGATTTCTCTCTCACCCTGCCTTCCATAGTCTTAAAAATACTTTTCTTTTTCTTTTCCTTTCTTTTTTTTGGTTTTTCGAGACAGGGTTTCTCTGCAGCTTTGGAGCCTGTCCTGGAACTAGCTCTTGTAGACCAGGCTGGTCTTGAACTCACAAAGATCCGCCTGCCTCTGCCACCTGAGTGCTGGGATTAAAGGCGTGCGCCACCACCACCCAGCAAAAATACTTTTCATTGTGCAAAAATATCTGTCACAGTCATTCTGCTGCTGTTTAAAACTTATGTTTTCACAAATCCAAAAAATTCTTGTGAGTTCCAGGGAGCCAAATTAAAGGATCCATCTTAAATAGGTCAGAAACACCCCTGGTCCTAAGATTTTTCCTAAACTAACTTTGTCCTCTGTTCTGCCAACACCTTAAACAGGTGTATGAGACACCAGACATTTCCATACCATAAACACCAGACAGGAACAGAGACCAGTTACCCCAGGATGTGACCAGCACCCAGCTTTCTCAGGATCCCCCCAAGATGACACCCACAAATAAGCAGAAAGCATTCTTGAGAATCTGCCACCCCAATTCCTTTAACCTGTTGTGCCTAACCTCCTGCCTTTTTATTATAAAAAAGAGGTGGGAATGTAATAATCTGTCCTGTGCCTTTAAGAGAGAAGTCCCGCCCATTCCATCCCCAGAAAAGAAAACTTGAAATATACATTATTTTCTTTTCATACCAACAAACATATACATAATGTCTTCAGGCCAAGAACTTCTAGGGAATGAAAAATGTTTCCTTACTCTTCTTCTTTCTTCTTTCTTTCTTCTTTCCTTCTGACTTTTCTTTCTTTCTTTTTTTTTTTTTTTTTTTTTTGGTTTTCGAGACAGGGTTTCTCTGTGGCTTTGGAGCCTGTCCTGGAACTAGCTCTTGTAGACCAGGCTGGTCTCGAACTCACAAAGATCCGCCTGCCTCTCTGCCTCCCAAGTGCTGGGATTAAAAGCGTGCGCCACCACCGCCCGGCTTCTTTCTTTCTTTCTTTCTTTCTTTCTTTCTTTCTTTCTTTCTTTCTTTCTTTCCTTCTTTCAAGGAAGAACCTCAAGGCTGGAGAGATGGTTCAGGTTGGAAGCACTAGCTGCTTTTCCAGAGGACCCAGGTTCAATTCTCAGCACCCACATGGCAGCTCATAGCTGTCTGTGGCCCCAGTTTCATAGGATCTGACACTTTCACAGACATACATATATGCAGGCAAAACATAAATGCACGTGAAATTAGAAAAAAATCAAGTAACACTTTGAAAAAAAAGAAAGGACCTCAAGCCTTGCTGTGGTGGTGCATGCCTTTAATCACAGCACTCAGGTAGCAAAGGTAGGTGGATCTCTGTGTGTTCAGGACAGCCTGGTCTACAGAGTGAGTTCCAAGACAGCCAGGTCTACATAGAGATCCCTGTATTGTATGTCTGCACACTAAGTCCATGCCTGGTGCCTGCAGAAGTCATAAGAGGGTGTTGGATCCTCTGGAACTGGGGTTACAGTTGACTCTGAGCCACCATGTGGGTGCTGGAACTGTACCTCACTCCCCTTCAGAAGAAGCAGGTGCTCTTAACTGCAGAATCATCTCCTCAGTCCCAACTAAACTTTTTTTTTATTTTAAAATTTTACACTTCTTCCCCTTTTCCCAATTCCCTCCTGCTCCCCCACTATCCCTCCTCCCTTCCCCTGCTTCCTTAAGAGAGGGCAGGGTACCCTGCCCTGTGGGAAGTCCAAGGCCATCTCCCCTCCATCCTGGCCCAGGAAGGTGTGCATCTAACTAGACTAGGTTTCCAAAAAGCCAATGCATGCAGAGGAGATAAACTTTTTTTTAAAATTGTTTTTGCCTTGTTTTGGGAGACAGGGTCTCACTATGTATCCCTGACTAGCATGAAACTCACTTCACCCAGTCCCAATCAAAACATTTTAAATAACTCTATTGAGATACACTTCACAGGCTATACAAATGGTCTTTAGTATAATGAAAAATGTCTGTGAGTGTGTCAACACAGATGCCTGTGTGTCCACGCAGATGCCTCTGTGTCCACACAGATGCCTGTGAGTGTGTCCACACAGATACCTGTGGGTGTGTTCATACAGATGTCTGTGAGTTTGTCCACACAGGTGCCTATGAGTGTGTCCACACAGACACCTGTGAGTGTGTCCACAAATATACCTGTGTGTCCACAAAGATGCCTTTGTGTCCGAACAGATGCCTGTGTGTCTGCACAGATACCTGTGAGTGTGTCCACACAGATACCTGTGTGTCCACAATCTGAGATCACATTTATCACCTTCAGAAGAAATCCTGGCTGGGCATGAAAGAACTCGGGTTTGAAGCCAGCTTGGGCTACACGGTCCCTGTCTCAAAAACAAAACTAAGTGGCCAGAGAGATGGTTGAATGGTTAATAGAACTTGTTGTTCTTTCAAAGGACTCAGCTTCAGTTTCTGTCACCCATATGGTGGTTCCCAATCATCCACAACTCTAGTTCTATGAGATGTAATGTCGTCCTCTGGCCTCCTTGGGCACCAGGTACATACATAATACACATACATACATGCAAACAAAACACTCAGAAAACAAGTTGAAAACAAAACCACCTTTTTCTTTTTGTTAAAATGCATAAAAAGAAAAAAGTGAATTGAAAGAAATTATGAGCCAGGCATGGCAGCATACATCTAAATTCCAAACCTTCAGGAAACTGAGGAGGATCTCAAGTTTAAGCCAGCCTGGACTTCATAGTGGAATTTTGGGGATTGGGAGCAAGGAAGACTTGCTGTGTAGCCCGGGCTGGCCTGTAATGTCCAGTGCTCCTGCTTCAGTCTCCCGACTGCTGGGATTACAGGCCTGCACCAGTCTGCTGGGCATTTGTGCCATTTGTTTTCTATTCTCTCTCTACTCAATCATTCATAGCCCTCCAAGCTGCAAGCCTACTTCCTTCTCAATATGTCGTTCTTTTTATGGCTGAATATTATTTCTTTGCAAGGCTATGAAGCTATATTCATTCATCTGTTAGTTGATGGACATTTGGATTTCAGTATTTTTGGTATGTTTGGTTAGTTTTGATTTTGTCTTTTTTTATTTGTTTGTTTTGTTTTTTGAGACAGGGTTTCTCTGTAGCTTTTAGAGCCTGTTCTGGCACTAGCTCTTGTAGACCAGGCTGGCCTTGACCTCAGAGATCCACCTGCCTCTGCCTGGGATTAAAGGTGTGCACCACCACCGCCTGGCCTGATTTTGTCTTGTTATAGCTATTCTCACTCTGATTTTGATTTGTATTTACTCTATTGGTAAAGGTGTTGGACATTAAATCATTTTTGTTGTTGTTGTTTCTGTTTGCTACAGGAAGTCAAACACACGTGAAAGATTTAGAGTTGTGGTCTTGTCAGGCTTGGTGGACCATGCCTCTAACTGCAGCACTCCAGAGGCAGAGGCCAGAGGGTTTTAGAGTTCAAGGCTAGTTTACAGAGCAGTTCCAGGACATTTGGGGTTATAAAGAGAAACACTGTCTTAAAAAAGACTAGAGATAGGTGTGGCCTTGTTAGAGGAGGTGTATCTCTGCATACAGGCTTTGAGTTTCCAAAGCTCATACTTTTCCCAGTTTCTGCCCCTGTCTCTCTCTCCATCTGCCTCTTTGTTCCATAATCTCTCAGCTCCTGCTCCAGTGCTGATCATGCCTGCCAGCTGCCATGCTCCCTGCCTGATGGTCGTGGACTCACCCTCTGAAATGGTAAGCTCTAAGTTAACTCTTTCTTCTGCAAGATGCCTTGGCCATGCATGTTTCCTTCACAGCAATGGAAACGTGATTTAGTCCTGAAGCTGCAAACAGACATATACATACACATAGACGAGCACTCAGATCACAGAGAGGTAAGCACACATCCCCACAGATCAGTGCACACAGCCAGGCAGGCAAAGGTGAAGCTTCAGGCCTCTGATGTGGGATGTGTGAAAATGTATTGCTATGATCTGAGTAATAAAAAGCCACATGGCCGACACCTAGGCAGGAGGTATAGGTGGGACTTCTGGGCAGAGAGAGGAAGGAGAACAAGGAGTCTATGCATGGGCAAAATGCCAGGAGACACAGAGAGGAAACAGGAGGTGCAAGATGGAAGAGAGGTAATGCCATGTGACAGAATATAGATTCATATGAAAGGGATAATTTAAGTTATAAGAGCTAGTGGGACAAGCCTAAGCTAAGGCTGTGCTTTTATAATTAATAAGTCTCTGTCATTATTAATGAGCTGGCAGCACCCCTCCCAAATCCAACAACATATGGCACCCAATGTAGAGACTTGAATAGCCAAACATAGGGCCTGAGAAAGCTAAGAAAAGTTCTGGACAAGAAGCTGAATGTGGATTCCTAGTCTTGCAGTCTCTCAGGCAGGCCAGTGCTCGGAGTGTACAGAGAGACATGGCTCCTAGTCGTTGCCTATAGGCTGGAGCCAGCTGCCAACACCAATTTTCCTTGTTACCAAATTCAGAAAAGAAACTTACAAAAGAGATGTAAAGTGCATAAGGTTGAGAGACATAAAAGCTTAAGTGGTTTATCTAAGAAAATGTTTTTAAGTTTAAAAAGATATTTTTCAGGGGTAATACAAGTTATGATAGAAAATGGTTTAGGAATAAAACTCTGGATTCACCAAGATAGGATAAATAGTGGAGTAATTTCTTTAAATATGCCAAATACAAAAGGACAGGACATGTGAATGTAATTCTTACCACATAATTGTTCTTATTTGTGTATAGTTTTACTATGTTAGAGTTAAAATCTTCCCTTTTCATTTAGACAAAAGAAGGGAGGTGTTGTGAATATCTGTGAACACTGTGTGAAGATGTGTCACTGTGATTGGCTGAATAGAGTTGAACCATCAACTTATTTAAGTTATTTAACTTATTTAAGCGAGAATAAGCAGGATTTCTGGGGAAAGAGAGAATGCTGGGAAGAA